>JAGGCT020002279.1:2500-25000 GCA_017654935.2 Phymorhynchus buccinoides
CAGACTGTTTAGAGGAAACTGATAACAAAAATCAGAACAAAATCATTTAAGTATGACATGCCAGTACCAAGATGTATTATATGGCGTCCATGACTGTTTGATTGCACCGTAATATGATGAGTGGCCATTCTCGTCCTTTTAGCAAAGGCAGAGAAGTCTCTTCTCCAGGATCTCGAACTCGAAACGTCGTCAACAAAAGCCATGCTCAGAATGTCAAGGCGGCGCGAGTGTATGTGTTCGGTGAAGGCGATGTTGTTGAGGAGGACGCCAGTGATGCTGCAGAATTCGAGATGCCAGAAATACGCTCCCGGCGAGGCCAGAACGGCAG
This sequence comes from Phymorhynchus buccinoides, assembly GCA_017654935.2. Taxonomy (NCBI): domain Eukaryota; kingdom Metazoa; phylum Mollusca; class Gastropoda; order Neogastropoda; family Raphitomidae; genus Phymorhynchus; species Phymorhynchus buccinoides. Next base: position 2,829 of record JAGGCT020002279.1, read on the forward strand.
TACGATGTCGTCGTCCAGTGGCCCAGCGCAGGACGAGGAGCTGTTCTTCGAGAAAGAGATCACTGACGGCGAAACGCTGCAGAGCTTGTCAGTAAAGTATGCGTGTCCGGTAAGTGTGATTGATTATTGTTTACGGCAAATAAACATGATACCCTCAACAGCTTCACTGCTAACGCCCCCGGTGCGTCAGTTGTGCAGCCCTGGCCAACAATAATCCACCAAGTGCCCCGCCTCCCTCCCCCCTCACCTTCCCAACCACCCTCCTTGCCACTGTCAGTCAAGCAGGCATGTCCTCAGTAAAGAACATACCGGCACCCCATTTTTCAGTCTTGTTTCCCCCAAAGGAGCCAGAATGGTCAACATATTGTACTGACCTTGGGCCCTGAAGAGAAGAGGAAGAACAATGAGAAAAAGAAGGAAAGGAGAGGTGGGGGACATTGTGGGGAAACCAAGACCTCCCATTATGACTCCTGTTGTATTCTTTCATGTGATCCCGATGCCCCCATCCACACATACAACAGGCCAGATTATATTCTTGCTTCCACACTTTAATGTTCACTCGGCTAGCGCCATAACGGAAGTCGGTAAAGGTCAAGATGTGCCACCCCCCCCCTGCATTTCTTGGTTAATTGTATTTTTCCGTTTTTGCCTTTCTTACCATATAATGATATATTAAAGCTGTATTAAATTTAGGAACATTTTTAGCTAATTCTCTTTTTGGAAATAACCCTAACCCTAGCCCTAAACCTAACCCTACCCCCCACTATGTACTGCAGTACACCGCGATTTGTCACAGTTGTGGTTCGTTGCGTTTTTCCGTCTTATAGGGTGGGGGGTAGGGTTAGGGTTAGGGATAGGGTTAGTATTCCAAAAAGGTTATTAGCTAAAAAGGTTCCTAAAATACAGCTTTATGTATGGTAAGAAAGGCAAAAACGGAAAAATACAATTAACCGAGAAATGTAGGGGGGGGGGGGGGGGGGGGGGGGGGGGGCACATCTTGACCTTTACCCGGAAGTCCTATATCTTTGTCTTCCAACGTGAAACTAAATTTAATACAACAAATCATGGATACGACAACTCCCTCCCACATTGACCTACTTCTCTGAGACATTGCCCTTCTTTATACTTTACAAGTATTAAAATTACTTCCCTATTAAGACCCCTCCCTTATAATATGAGACTTCATTTTGGATGATTTTTGAAGGTCTTATGAAGGAAGTTCCACTATAGTAAGAAAATATAATTTAAAAAATATTAATTTTGTGTGAAATTTACTTTAGACCTTATTACATAATATTAGTCAGAAAAATACGGTAATTTTTCAAGGTATTAAGTTAACCCTTTCGCCGCCAGCCATTCTTTTGCCCAAATTATCCAATAAACTTTCATTGGGGTAAAGAAAACATTTTGTCTGAAATCTTCTTCTTCTCATCAGGGTCCACGGTCCGTATGTTGACCATTCTGGCTCCTTTGGGGAAAAAAGACTGAAGAATGGGGGGCCGGTCTGTTCTTTACTGAGGACATGCCTGCATAACTAATATTGAAGGGACAGAGGGTGGAGGGGAAGCTGAAGGGGGGGGGGGAGGGGAAGGGGCGCTTTATGGATTATTGTTGGTCCTGCACCACTGACGCACAGGGGGCGTCAGCAGTGAAGGTGTCGAGGGTGTCCTGCCGCAGGTCGTTCCACTCCCTGATGGTCCTTGGGAGAAAAGAGTTTGACCGATATTTGGTGCGGCACTGGGTACGTTGGAACTGGAGATGGTGTCCATGCCGTTGCCGATGTGAAAGTGGTACCAGCTTTGCATGTAGGCCGGGACAGTGGACAGCGTGCTGATTTTGTACAGCATGAAGAGCCTGGTCCTCTGCCGTCTGCTCTCCAGCATTTCCCAGCCTAGCTTGTCCAGCATGGTGCTCACACTAGATGTCGGCCTATACTGATTCAGCACAAAGCAAGCTGCCCTGCGCTGGACCGCTTCCAGCTTGCCAATGCTCTCCTCTGTGTACGGATTCCAGACAGCACACATATATTCAAGCAACAGACGTACGAAGGCTTTGTAAGCCCGTTCCTTGATACTGCTGCTGCTGATCTTCAGATTGTGTCTTAGGAATCCTAGGGTCTTGTAGGCCTTGGCACTGATGTTGTTGATGTGTGAGTCCCAGGTGATCTCGCTGTTGATACTGACTCCGAGATACTTGACCTCCCTCACATCCTCAAGGGTATGTCCATGCAGAACGTATGAGAACTGAAGGGGGCTCCTGCTCCTGGTGACTTGGATCGCCTGGCACTTGGCAGGATGAAACTCCATGCTCCAGCTCTTCTCCCAAACCGCAAGGCAGTGGAGGTCTTCTTGCAGCTGGTCCTGGTCTTGGATGGAGGAGATCATCCTGTAGGCCGCGGTGTCGTCAGCAAACAGTCTAGCAGTTGATGTCAGTCGGTCTGGCAGGTCATTAATGTAGGCCAGGAACAAACATGGTCCTAGCACTGACCCCTGGGGAACTCCTGACGTGACATCAACAAAGGCAGATCTTGAGCCTTCTACCAGGACTGCTTGGCAGCGATCCCTGAGAAAGCTGGAGATCCATGCGTGGATGGAGCCCCTGACACCGTAACGTTGGAGTTTGGATATTGGGGATTCCTTTACTACATGCTTAAAAACAGGCCTATCCTTAACTCCCCAAATCAAGAACACAAATATCATTGGATGACAGACCCTGAATTCACATGTTTTTTACTGACATGGGTGTTCAATCATTGTGCAAAAATGCAACATTGACGGAGAAAGGGTTAATAGACAGGTTCCACTGCGTATTGTATTTGTTTCAGATGTCTGAGCTGAAGCGGGTGAACAACCTGATCAAGGACCAGGACTTCTTCGCCCTGCGGGTGCTGAGGATCCCCATGCAGCGCCACAGCTACCTCTCCGAGATGCTCAAACAGGAGATGGGCCAAGCAGCAGCGCCCTCTAAGAACCACCACCACCGCTCCCATCACCACCACCACCACACCAACAAACCCAGAGAGCCCATCGCCTCCGACTCCTCGGACGTCCCCTCCTGCTCGGACGTGGACTTCAGCGACCCGGAGACGCAGATCCGCATCATGCGCACAGTGAGCATCCGCGAGAACTTCTCCCAGCAGGGCCGCGAGGCCGGCCGCTTCCTGAGGAAGATGGACAAGGACCTGGCCAAGCTGCGGCAGTCCACCAGCACCGACCGGGGGTCGCTGGACGAGGTCGTGTCCGACCTGACCCGCACCAGTTTCCACTCCTTGGAGAGGGTGGCGCCCCCTGTGGGGAGGAGCGGCGCGGACTGCGGGTGGAGCTGGACGAAGGTGGTGGTGGTGGCGGTTCTGGTGGCTGTGTTGGTGCCCTTGACCTTCGTCATCTACGTCAAGTTCTTCATGGACCCCCTGGGGGGCAGGGGGTCCTGAGGTTGGCTTGGAGTGGGGTTAGGGTGTAGGTTGGTAGTTAGTTCTGCTGAGAATGTTAACATGGGGGGGGACCCATGCGCACATATCCTATCCGCTTATTTCTTACTTTCTTTTAGTTTTACTTTATTTGCGGATTGGGTTTCCATATTGTCGGTGAAATTCAAATACCTCGTCAGCTCTCTAATTTTTCCCACCAAAAGCTTGTATCTCTAACGACTTTCTATCTGGGGTAAATGAAAGTAATTTTAACAAAATGCAGAACTAAACTCGCAATGTCTTGAACAACATATCCATCATAGTTAACTCACTCTTTACTGGCCTATTGCTTCCCTTTACAACCGTTCAATACTAATGTACGCTATGGCGTACATAGCGTTTAACCATTCACAATTTTTCACAACTCCGCGAAGCCTGGCAACCCAAACTGGTATAGAAGTGTTCCTCTACGGTCTCTTAATAGTTTTCAACCAATGAAATCACTTCCAGTCTATTTTTAGTACTGCAATGAATGAAAACGAGTCACTACCCCTCTCTTCGTCTTCTTTGTTATGCTTTTTCTAAATCTGCTAATAATAAAAAAAATTATTTGGAATTATAACATATGCTAGCTTTTATTATTATAAACAATACCGCAAATTTTCAAAACTGTGCGGTTAAGCATTATTTTTAAAATAATTTTTATGTAATGATGCAAACCCGCTTAGTATGGAAGTTTGTGCGCGTCATGTACGCTATAGCGTACAATAGTATAGAGAGAATCAATTGTTGGAAATGCGGTTAAATTTTAAAAGGTTTTTTTAAACATTTTCTCAAAACACCAAATTTGAGATACAAGGTTTTTGAATTTCACCAACGATATGCAAGTTTTCATAAGTGTGCACAGAAGCTAAGCTTGTAAAAAGTAGGGTGGGCTATTTTGCTGCCCAATGGGTAAGGCAGGTATGGTTGTGCATTGTATACAGAAAGTGTTAGTGACTTGTTGTTGAGAAAGAAAGGGTTGGAGAATAGAGTAAGTGAATGTCTCAGTCTGGAGAGAGAGAGAGAGAGAGAGAGAGAGGAGAGAGAGAGAGAGATTTCTGAAAGGAACAAAATGTGCTGCCCTTGCTGTTTTAGTTTTGTGGTTGAATCACGATTATTGCAAGAATGATTCAGTAGTGGTTTTATGGTGGGACATGTGAATTTATGATCATGACGTGGACTCGGTAATGTTTGTTAGTCAGTAGATACATGACATGTATTATTGCTGATGCGTCCTCAGTTGTGCTCATATACATGTGCTAAAAGTGAAACGTACCTTACAGAATTATGATGTGTTCTAACTGCTGTACATGTGTGTATAGGTTGTGGATTAAAGATATTTAAAATGTGTAATTGCTCATGTACTCTTACTCGATTCTTTTTCCCCCCAAGACCTCTGTCATATGTTACTTTTTGTTTAATGTCTAGTAAATTGTTTTTATTTTTTTAATCATGTCTTTGAAATGTTTTTGCTTTGTTTTGTATGACTACTGCTACTTGTACTAGTAAACCCGAGGTTGTGTCAAGTAAACCCGAGTTTGAACCTGGGTACAGGGGATTTTTCCTCTCACTTTGCACTTAAGGCCTTACGGTCTGAACGTGGAGTCTTTCGGATGAGACAATAAACCGAGGTCCAGTGTGCCCATGCACTTAGCACACGTTAGTCCCAGTGGCAACGAAAAAGTCATTTGGTCAAAATTTACCCCCCCCCCCCCCCCACACACACACACACACACACAATTTCCTTCCTCATCAGTCACATGAAAATTGCATGCAATTGTTTTTGTTTTAATTGGGTGGCGCGCCTCTGACTGCAACGCACTCTCCAGGTGGGAGCAACCCGAATTTCACAGAGACAGCTCTGTGACTATAAATTACCTATTATATGGGTATGTTGTGAATTGTGGCTGAAGTGTCTTTTTGATCATATAACCCTTGCCTGTTTAATTTCCAGTTTAGGGCAATATGGTGTTTTTAAATATAGTCCCTAATTTTTAGATAAAATACATTTTATATATCTATTGGAATTAATCAAGGGAAAGCACCCAATAAGGTATAATAAGCAGAGATGACAATAGGAATTCTTCGGAAATAATTAAGGGGAGTAATTTCATGGTGTGTGGGAGTGATCTTGCCTAATTCAATCGGTCAAACAGGGGAAGTAACTCTACCATCAGCTCTCGTAGCCTATCGACTCGTGTGTTTGAGCAAACATACAGCACTTAGAACACCATGCATCATTCAAAAAATTTATGTCATTTATATTTTTACGTCACATTTTGTAAGTTTTATCAGTGTGTGGCCACTGACCACCCCTAATTTTTCTATTAAAAAAATGTTTGCAAGTCGCTGACTCGCATCCTGCAGTTTCAAGCTTCAACGCCATTATTTGACCGAGTAATCGAGGTAAGCAAGTCTAATTTTCACGAAGTGCTCTCCCCTAGTTTTTTCAGAAAATCGTCTATTGAATTTATTGAAAAACAGTGCATCAGGTGAAAATGTACTAAGTTATTATAGTGATGCGCTGGTTTGAAGCCCACTGCGTCAGATGGCAGTTTTGAGCATCAAAGATTCATTTCTGTGCATCAAAATTTACACTGCATCCATGGGCTTCTTCTTTTTCTTCTGCATTCTCAGGCCATAAAGGTTGAAGTACGTATGTGTCCAGATTTCAGTTTTCACTGCATTGCCGACACAATCCGATTTCGGAGGAGCTCAAAGGAGAAAATTATTTGGAAGATTTTTTTTTGAAAAAAGGCAGGAGAATGGGCCAAATAGTCAGAAAGATAGTAGATGATAGTAAGAAAAGGAAAAGTAAGAGTAAAAGAAATTGGATTTTGCATGGGTGCTACTCTTTCATTTTTACACTGATTTCAGTATTTTTTATTTTACCAGAAACTGAACTTTTTTTTTTTTTAATTCATAAAAAAAAAAAATTGAACACAAGCGATTTGGGGTGTTTTGAACTTAATCTAGTTGTTCTAACTTGGAAGTTTACAGAGGCAATGTAATAATTTTACAAGTCTTATCAGACTCAGTCTCTGTATCATTTTAACTGTCTGTCTGTCTACTTAAATTGCCCCCCTGAATCGTCCGACGAAGCTCTGCCCCTGTACCCTGCTGGGGCCATGGGTCCCTGGACCAGAAGGTGGTCAAACTATTTGTACAAAAGACCTGGTATCTCCACGGGAGAACTGCATGAGCTGAAATTATTCCAAACTGTAAATCTGGGATGTGGTTGTCGTGATCACTCTTGATTATTATTTGAGCTGGCTCTGATCCTTGTAAATGTACAGAAATGTAGTGTTTCCCATAACGCACATTTGTGCGTCCATGAAGCACTAAAAGCAGACCTGTTTACCCTCCCAGTTTTGCCGGAATTATCCCAGGAATTTGCAAACATTCTGGGTAAAATAATAAATTCCGGGTGAACGCTAAAAATCCCTGGATTATTTGTTTCCGTTTGTATGAAAAGATGCGAGGGTTGACCGAAACCTTGGAGTTCTGAGACGCGATGTTTCATTGGTCAACCAATGATAGTATTTCTTGTTGGCAGAGATTGTAGTTTTGCGCCAAACATATCGTCAGGCAAGTCAACCGCAGGCGGCAAGCGCCAGAAATCTTCGACAAACGACAGCAGTGATAGGGTGAAATGGCCAAAAGTGAAGCAGAAGTTTTCTCAAAAGTATTTTGAAAGTGCCAGGAATAACAAGTTCGCGTTTGGGAGACAAGCATGCGTACTGCATCGTGGACTTCAAAATTTCGCTTGGCGGCATAAGCGCACATTGCGATGTGAATTTTTTTTGTCTTCTCAAATTCCGGGTTTTTGTGTGGCAAATTCCAGGTTGTTCATTATACGGGTAAACAGGTCTGAGAAAGGCACTCTTAATTTCAGCACTGTGTTCATAGTTTTCACAAGTCTAATCTTTCTATTCTCTGTTGTGAGCATGCGCAAAGTTTTATGCATGACAAGGCATTGATGTAGCGTGTGTGTTTTGCATATATATTCACCTTTATTGAAGTAGGTTCTTAAGTGTTGATTGGGGTAAACATTTCAAAAAGACCCTTAAAATTTTGCACAGGGGGTCCCTGGGACCCTCACATTTGATCCTTATGGGAAACACTGATGTATCTGTGTGGGCTTGGGTTCCACGACAATTCCCTGCGCACAATCCCCCGTGCACAATTCCCTGCGCACAATTCCCTGCAAGACAATTCCCTGCCTACGACAATTCCCTGCCTACGACAATTCCCTTCGGCTTATTTGCCGATTTTACCGCTAGATGGCAAGCAACCCAAGAGGGGCTTATCTTTGTCTCTCTCTCTCTCTCTCTCCTCTCTCTCTCTCTCTCTCTCTCTCTCTCTCTCTCTCTCTCTCTCTCTCTCTCTCTCTCTCTCTCTCTCTCTCTCTCTCCCCTCCCTCTCTCTCTCTCTCTCTCTCTCTCTCTCTCTCTCTCTCTCTCTCTCTCTCTCTCTCTCTCTCTCTCTCTCTCTCTCTCTCTCTCTCTCTCCCTACTCCCAAATAAAACAAATCATGGAATAAACCCATTCGGTGGCGAGCAAAATCACCTGCTTTCTGATTGAACTAGATTAAACGAGCATAATTCACCTGATTTCTGGTGTTTTATCATGTTTTGATGAAAGCACGAGAATCATCTGAACATTGCATAAATCACCTCTTTTCTGAGTGATTTTCAGTGAAACTTTTTGGCAGGGAATTGTCGGTCGCGGTGAATTGTGCGCAGGGAATTGTCGGTCGCGGTGAATTGTGCCCAGGGAATTGGTTCGCGGGGAATTGTCGGGACACCGTGGGCTTGACTTCATGTTGGGGTAGAAAGACTGTGATCTTCCATACTATGTCGCATGTATGTGTTTTTTATGTATATGTTCTGTATATATGTCACAATCGTAAGTTCCTATTTAACAAATCATTCCAGCAAAAACAGTTCTTTTGCTTTGATTTGTGAAATAAAATAGAAACAAATGTTGAAAGCAATGCCCAAAAAGAAAATGGGGTTCAGTTTGACTAACTTTGAATGTGATCATTGGGTTGTGGTGAGTGGAACAATGTTTTCAGTCTGTTGCTTCATAACTGTGACAGTGCATGGGAAAAGCAGACATAATGGAATTTTTGCATAAATTGAGATTTAAATTTTCCATGATGGTTCAGATTCCTTGTTTATACACAGAAAACCAAATTGATTTTTTTATTTTATAATTATTTGAAGTTTGGCATTTGAGATAGATCATTCGGACATACAAGACAGATTTTTTTTTTTAACTATCATTTAAACAAAGAAATCATTCGAACTTGTCTTAGTCTGGTAGAATACATAAACATAGACATAAATATGACCTAAATAGAAAATTGGTATTTGGGGGGGTGGGGGGTGGGTTGTTGACTATTTTTTGCTTTTGCTCAAAAACATTCTGAGCGACTCATGTTGGTTTTCCCCATGCACAATCACAATTATCATATTGCTGACATCCTAAGAAATATTTTTTTAAAAAGGGTGTATTGGGGTCACTTCTTTCAATTGGAAAAAGGTAAGTTAAGAACTAGGGAAAAGTTCTGTTGCATATTTTGAATGGAGCTTCGGACTGGTGCATTTTTTTTTTAATCGATAAAAAGTCCTGTACATAACTTTATTGTCACACAAAGCGTGGAATTAAAGGTGCACCCTGACGGATGAGTTTTTGCAAGGAACACGTCGAGATCACCAGAAAGACAGCCTTTTCAAGGATCGGAGCACTCACTTTGCTCTGGTTTCCTATATATCAAACCGTCAAAACGGCAATTCCTCCTTGGCAGAGATGCCGGAGAGAGGTTTTGTTTTTTTCTTGTAGTGCAGTAAAAAAAAAAAATTGGATCCTTTTTCCTTTGTTGTGAGCGATAAATTGTATAAAATAAAATTAAAATAATAATAAAAAGGCTTGTATTGCGAACATTTCAAAAGAGACGGCACACGCCTTCTCTTTGGGTGAAAGATTTTGACTTCCAACACCTTCACCAAGAAGGAATCACTGATTTGACGGTTTGATTTCTAGGAAACAAGAGCAAAGTGAGTGTTCTGATCTCTGTAAGGGGTGTTTCTTGCAAAAACTCATCCGTCAGGGTCCACCTTTAAAAGAGGTTTTGGAGGGAGAGAGTAAAACGGGGCTTGGCTTGATTTTGCTTTCAATTTTGTTTCCCCTTTGACTGCCTTATATCAATGATGTACCAAGGATCGAAAAGTGATAGGACAAACTGTCCTGAGATATGCAGCAGTGCAGTGTCTCCTCGGTTGATTGCCTCCTGATGGCTTACATAGATTCGCTCCCCTTGGACTGCTGGTCTCGGATTCTGCGATCTGAACAAGCCAGGGTGTAGCTGTGAATTGGGATTCGGAATGAGCGGTGTGGGAGCAATGCCACTGTATGCCCCAGAAGATGGAACAGCCCCCCCAAAAAAACTGTCCTGAGATAAGAGAAATCAATAGAACAATGTCCTGGCTCTTGCTGAAATCAATAAGACAAAGCATGCCAGTGTTGAAAAATGTAATCAGACATTAAAAATAAAAATAAATTTTGTCCTGATAGGAGAGAACAATAGGACATTTTCAATTTTAATAGGTCAATGGCCTATGACCGGGTCCTCGGGACATCACTGCATATATCGAACAATGTATTAGTTGCCTGTGATTAGAATACATATGTGATTACATATTACTTCTAAGTGCGTTTGTGTGTTCGATTTTCAAGGGCACGCTCTATATGTCTGTTGTTATTGTACATCGTGTTCTTATGATGATTTTGACTGCAAGACATATTTCCTTGTTTTTAATAAGGATACCAAGCATATTGATAGATCGATTGCTTGCTTGCTGGCTTACATAAATATGTCTGAGGTATGCATGGCTTCCGAGTTGGAATGAAGATATCTACCTGATTTTGTGGGGAATGGTGTTGAGGGGTTGCATATTTGTTCTGCCCTTTATTCCATCTACCTGATCTGGGATTATTAATCAATGAACTTGGCACATATTGTCAACTATTTAACAGCAACTCTCTCTCTCTCTCTCTCTCTTTCTCAAACACACACACACATGAACCAGGCATGGTAAACCTCCGCGAATCGCGGAAAATCCGCGAAAGTTTGAAACAAAATTATTAAAAAATGCATTGAAATGGCATGAAAAAGTGAAACTTTCACTCTCATTTATTGAATTTTCTTCGACCCCCTGGACCCCCGGCCATTTTCCTTGAAAACCACTTTGCCCCCACTACCATGCCTATACATATCTGAGTTCAATGTGGCGGTACCATAGCCGATGAGGTTTAACCGAGGCATGGTTACCGCTACACCTATATATTGTTAAAAACTTGGGACTTTACTGGTGTTGCACTGCCTCCGGGCATTGCAGCCAGTATTGTTCCCACCATCTTTGTATTTACAAATGTCCCATATGTGTCTATGACCGAGAGGGCGTAAAACATCATTTTCTACCATGCCTGATGAACAACGCACACACACATGGACACCTCATTTTATCAGACAAAACTACTGTATTTTTGTTGGACTGTTTGTTTACAATAAAAATGGCTATATATATTTTTTACAAGAAATTCACGGGCACAACATATTGTGTGTTTTTTATGGTGAATGCAATTTGTGTCGGTTAAATACAAATAAGCTGAAAAGTACAGTCTCCACATCTTCTCCCCCCCCCCCCCCCATCTCTTTCTGACAGTTATGACAGGTGAGGTGAACTTGTACAGGTGCATAAAGCACACATACACACGTGAATGCCTCATTTAACCACATAAAAAAAACTATTTTTCTTTACAATAAAAATGGCTACGTTATAGAGGATTTCTCTTGAACCCCACAGGCGCATTGGCAATGGTGAATGTGATTTTTGTCTCTGTTGTCAAATGAAAATAAGCTTAAAAGTACAATCTCCACACTCTCCTACCCCCCCCCCCCCTTTCAATTGCATTACAGTGGAACCTCCCTTATAAGACCTCCCATTATAAGACCCCCTCCCATATAACTTATAAGAGCTACTTCTCCGAGACAGTGCCCTTCTTTGTAAGTACTAAAATTACCTCCCTTATAAGACCTCATTTGGGATGATTTTTGAAGGTCTTATAAGGGAGGTTCCAGTACTTCCACTGTATTCCTATTATTGTTATATAAGGAAGAGTTGTGAAATGGAAAGTGTGACTTGTGTTATTATACATTAATCCCTGTACAATACTTATTGGGTCTTTCCTGGTATTGCAGTACCCTCAGGAACGACCCATTATCTGTACATTTAATAATGTCCCTTATATACCCGTACCAGGTTAGAGGACGTTATTGGGTGGCGCGCCTCTGGCTGCGACGCCCTTTCCAGGTGGGAGCAACCCGAGTTTCACAGACGCCTCTGTGACTATAAAGTACCTAATATCATGGGTATGTTGTGAAATGTGGCTGAAGTGTCTCTCTTTGATCATATGTACCTAGTACCTAAAAAAATAATAATAAGAATACATTTTCTTCCAATCGAAAGAACAAATTGGAGAATGTGCAAGGATGGACCAAGGATCTAAATACAAGGAACAATTGTTTTATTAATTTATTTGTTTAATTTAAGAATGTGTTTTATGCCAATGGATTTTTCTATTAATTTGATTTATGGGTTCAAAAGTGGTGTTATGGGCCTGTCACACCTTGACGTTTTAGCCAACGTATGAAAAATTTGGCGAATACGCTGGCGTACGTCGAATACGTTATGGGTAAGTTTTGTACAAGTTAAGAGCACGCTGAAGCACGCTGGCATACGTCGTAGTACGGCGAGGTCGTTGAAAAATTTTGTGCATGCACAAAATTCTCGACGTACGCCAGCGTATGGGTCATACGTGGGCCATAAGTTAGAGGTAAGTTAGGCGATCGTTTACACACGTTCACACACGCTACTCATAAATCCAACCAATAAATACAAAAATGTATCTCACTGAATCGCTATCTCAGCCCAAAGGCCAAATAGCAATCAGTATTTAGATTATCACTTAAAGACCCCCCACGTCACGTGTCACATTCCCTCTTATGCTAGGAAGATTTCTTAAGATTTCGTACCAGCCATAAGAGGGAAAACATGTGAAAACCATGATTTTGACACGTGACGTGACGTGACGTGGTGATTTGAATCATCGAGCAACAACCTTTTTATAGGCTACAACACGTGATCGTCGGTGATACGCTACCATACGCTATGCATAAGTTAGACTATCGTTGAGCATAAGTTGTGAATGGCGGCAACACGCTAAGCATTCGTTTGTATACATTATCTGTACATTATCGATACGTTATCAAAATGTTCTATCAGGCATGGGAATTGTCCGCGGATTTCCGCGAAAACAAAATTGAAATTGTTACTAAATACTTCGTTTTTGTTACTAAATACTTCAATTTGGGGGGCTTTTCAGAGTTTTTTGTCTCTGACAATTCTCATGCCTGTCTATATAAGCTACTAATACGTTATGTATACGTCCAACTCGTTATAAATACGCTATCCATACGCCCAAAATTGAAAAAACCCATCGATAGTTCAGCATTTTAGAGAAATTTTGATACGCTGGCTAAAACGTTAAGGTGTGACAGGGCCTTTACATTATTTATGCCTGCAGGAAAAAAAGTGCTTTGATGTACATTCTACTCATAAAACCATAATAAACCCTTAGAAATGAATTATTATTATTATACATTTTGTATAGCTTGGGTCTTTCCTGGTACACTGGAACCTCCCTTATAAGACCTTCAAAAATGAGGTTTTATAAGGGAGGAGTCTTATAAGGGAGGAGTCTTATAAGGGAGGGGTCTTATAAGGGAGGGGTCTTATAAGGGAGGAGTCTTATAAGGGAGGAGTCTTATAAGGGAGGGGTCTTATAAGGGAGGGGTCTTATAAGGGAGGTAATTTTAATACTTACAAAGAAGGGCAATGTCTCAGAGAAGTAGGTCTTATGTGGGAGGGAGTCTTATAATGGGAGGTCTTAATAAGGGAGGTTCCACTGTATTGCAGGATCTCCAGGATAGACCCAGTCTTTATAACTATAAATGTCCCATATTTTTACCTGTCCCAGGTCAGAGAACGTTAAGCAGATTTTTATTCATGAGGAATGAATTAGCGGGTCATTTCATTGTTTATGGGTTTTTTAAACTGTTCATAGGCTATGTGGATAGGAAATTCAAAACTAATGTTAGAAGGGAAAATGGGATATTGCAACGTGTGAGAAGCACACAACAAACGGTATAAACGTTTTGAAATAAAGAGCATTATAACTGCCACTAGTGCCAAGTTTCTGACTTTCTCATGTATAAAGGTGTGTACATACGTGTGTATGTGCGTGTGTACATGTGTGCGAGTGTGTATGTATGCATGTGCATGTGGACTGCTTGCAACTGCAACCGTCCGACTATCCAATTGTGACATTTGTAAGGCATGATTCTTGTGAATTACTACTGTCTAAATGATTCTGATAACACCCTACTATTTTCGTTCACTATATTTCCACAATCACACTATTTATTTGTCCAATAAAATGGAAATGTGTGTGTGGTGGCACGTCAAAAGTTAAACAGTATGTAATAAAAGATCACAGTTCTAATATCAGATTCACGCACAATTCAAGCACACGCAGACAGCAAGCACCCCCGCTACATCCCCCCCACACATAGAGACAGACAAACAGGCAAAGACTGAGGAAGAGTAGGAGAGGGTGGGGGGAAAGAGAGAGAGAGTGACAAAAACAAAAATAATGTATACACGAATCTGATGAAATATCGTATTTCTACATCATGTGGTTCGTGCAACGGGGACTACATGAAAATAGTGAACGAATCTACAGAGGAGAACTGATCCAAAAAACACACTCAAAAACGGATAACTCAAAAACACTGGATAACTCACGATAATTTTTGGGTCCCAGCCTAATAATCTCTATGTTGAAAAGTCTTTTAAACTCAAAACATTGGCTATCTCAAAATAAAACAAGCGATTTTTACTGTAGTAGGATTTGATCAGATTGATTTGGACAGCAGCAGGGATTATTCTTAGCACCGGTCATCAGTCATTGACTAATCAAATTTTGAAATGACCTATTGTTTTTGGAGGTAAGAGGTCATATGACTTAATATGTTTACTTCGTGTCTGTTAACAACTTTAACCCTTTCACCGCCAAAGTCGCATTTTAGCACCACAATGATTTAACACCCATGTCACTAAAAGGCATCAAATTGGGGTCTATTATCCAAAGACCCTATTGTCTTAGTTTTGGGAAATAAAGATAGACCTTATTTTATATATGTCACAGATACTGCAGATGGATTTCGTTCTCTACGCAGGTAAATTTAATGGCACTTTTTGGCTGTAAAATAGCTGGCGGTGAAAGGGTTAAACATTTTGATGTGCGCTGCAACTGATTCCATAGTGATCAGACTTCACTTAGGTGAAACAAATGACTGTAAAAAATAGTTGCCCTATTATTACTTTACATTGCATAGTAATGCACTCGCTTTTCTCATGCAAAAAAATAAAAATATTTATAAAAAGCCAAAAACCAAAAACAAACTTTTCTCATGTCGTTCTTTGAGCATGCAGTCTGTGAAACTATGTGATTCATGGCAACAGTGTCCTAGAAAAACAGCTCTTGTTGCACTCAAGTGGTATTTCCTTCTTTTTTTTTACATTATGACTTATTGCTTTATGAAAATGACCTATTATATCGATGGCTTGGAGTCAAAACGGACTATCTTTAGATAGTCCAATTACATATTATCGGACTTATGACAAAAACTAATAACTTGTATCAAACAATGACTGCAGAAATATAAAAAGGGGGTTATGCGTTTTATATTTCTGCAGTCTTTTTGTGATACAAGTTATTAGCTTTCGTAATATGTTCAATAATATGTCAATGGACTATCTAAAGATAGTCCGTTTTGACTCCAAGCCATCGATATTTTCTTCGAACTGGTCAAATGACATGATCAGGGCTCCCAGGGACCCCCCATTGAAGTACTAAAATTCCCCTCTAAAATAATGTGCAGGGGGTACCAGGGATGCACTAGAAAAATTATTTTTAGCATTCGTAATGCCACTATCCCTCTATCCCGCCTCTAGGACCCTCTATACTGTAAGTGAAGAAGTTCCTGGGACCCCTTGTTTTGCGGGACGATTGGGAGCCGTGCTGATGTCCAATGACAAGATTGATCCCTGCAGTAGTATTTCACCAGAACCGTGCCTCACTGACGTCGTCACAGATGGACAGTCGTACGACTGAAATCGGACGTGTAGGTCGGCCCCTTAAAAGTCAGTGTTAGATTACAATGCGTGACCAGCTGTGCTTGAAAATTGATATAAAAGTTTTCAGTATCCACTAGAGTTTCATCATGTGGCGACAGGTTGTGCTGTAAGGAATAATAAACAGCATCATATGTCACATATAATTACAATGTCCCAATGCACTGTGTGGCTTGTGTGGACAGATGGCATGGGGTTTATAATTGATTTGGGGGTTTTCCAGTCAGTGTAAATCGTGTGTGCTGAGCTGGAAATAGGTAAGTGATGGGCGTAACAACTACAATGTGGGGGAGAGCTTGGGAACATCTCAGCTTACACTACATTCTTCTTCTGCGTTCCCAGGCCATATGGCCTTAAAGACCCACCACATCACGTGTCAAAATCACGGTTTTCATGTGCTTTCCGGGAAATTCCCTCTTACAGCTGGTAAGAAATCTTAAGAAATCTTCCTAGCATAAGAGGGAATGTGACACGTGATGTGGGGGGTCTTTAAAGGGACAGCCTGACGGATGAGTTTTTTTGCAAGAAACACGTCGAGATCACCAGAAAGACGGCCTTTTCAAGGATCGGAACACTCACTTTGCTCTGGTTTCCTAGAAATCAAAACGGCGATTCCTCATTGGCGGAGTTGCCGGAGAGAGAAGCCATTTTTTATGGGGTGGGTGGAGGCCACACAATAGTGGTTAAAGCTTTTTGTTCTTTGAAGTGCAGTAAAAATAAAATTGGAGCTATTTCCTTTGTTGTGAGCACAACTTTTGGTAAACTGTATAAAATAGCTACAATTTTTTTTTTTTAAAGGATTGTATTGTGGAAATTTCATGCAAACGATTTGGTCTGACTCAGGCAGCCATCACTGAAAGAATCTGATTTCCAGCACAAGCTCCGCCAAGGAGGAATCGCCGATTTGATTTCTAGGAAACCAGAGCAAAGTGAGTCTTGCAATCTCTGTAAAGGGTGTTTTCCTGGAGATCTCAACGTGTTTCTTGCAAAAAACTAATCCATCAGGGTGTCCCTTTAATGGGTAACTTACGCATAAAAAATCGCAGTCGTTGCCACAAGTTTGTAATTTCTCTACAAGAAATAATAAAAGTTGTTTTGAGATGTGTCCAGTGGTCTCCCTGCTGCATACACCCGACACATTCCGATTTCGGAGGAGCTCAAAGGAGATATGTTTTTTGTAAAAGGCAAGAGAATGGTTAGAAAGTTAGTAGATGACAGAAAGCAAAGGGTTACTCTGACTCTGGTTTCTATACATGTGGGTGGGGATGAGGGTTTTACTAGAATGCATGTATTTCGCAATTTGTGTGTGTATGTTGTTGTTATTGTTCTTTAATTTAACGTCTTTTCACTTAAAAGTGATACAGTGGAACCTCCCTTATAAGACCTCCCATTATAAGACTCCCTCCCACATAAAACCTACTTCTCCGAGACATTACCCTTCTTTGTAAGTATTACAATTACCTCCCTTATATTAAAGACCTCATTTTGGATGATTTTTGAAGGTCTTATAAGGGAGGTTCCACTGTATTAGACATGAAAGTGTGTGTGTGTGCTACTTTGCTCGAGTATTGCTCACTTATGCCAATACTATTTTTGTAGTCTGCCTGTTAGTGTTAATGTTAACTTAATCATAAAGCGCTTTGGGCTCATTTGCGGTATATAAATGCACAATTATTAATATTTAGGGTGAGGATTTTATGCAAGGGTGGTACTGGTAGCACATCACACATAAATTTTCCATCCTCAGTTTATTTTCACCAGTCGTACAAACAAATCACAAAATCCACATTGTGCCTTTCAGAACTTTAAAACCATTCATACAATTTCTTCTACCAGTACTTAACAACTCAAAACTAATAATACACAAGCATACAGAATCCATCATCCATCCACAAACAGAATTTTTTTAAAACAACATTCAAAAGGATACACAAAATATTACTACATGTATATCTTGATCACTCATTCGATACTTTCTGATCAGATTCCTGAGGTTGTCACAAACTTTTCTGAACACAAACATAAAACACAAAATCTCCATTCTTCATGATACACACTTTCTTTACTCTATTGTTAAACGACCCCATCATTTTCTCAGTGTTAAAGAAACATGATGATCGCTCACAAACCACAATTTTTTTCCCTACAGAATCCAATGTAGAACAAACCAAAAAAAACTAAACATTTCTTCATCAATCGCTCAGACAGTTTTCTGTCAATAATCAGCGTAGATCTGGGGCGAGTGTCACAAGGGCTAACGTTACGTAGCGTAAGCGCAAATCGGCAAAAACGGTACTAAGAAACACCTCTTTCGCCGATGTTCTGTGGCTGTCATCGAGCTAGCTTTTCGCAAACTATCACGTGACTAGCATGGGGTGAATACATTTCTTGTTTTCGATTGGTCCATTAAAGTTTGGTTAAAATAATAAAATAAAAATTGACCAATCTGACAAGAGCTTGTAATATTCTTCCGCAAACGCTTTCTAAAGTGTTTCTTAGGCCCCGTTTGCCGTAAGCGTTATTCGCTCAGCGACCGTTATCTAGAGAAACTCACCCCCGTTATGAGCCTAGCTAAGAAATAGTTAGGCCCAGCATGTCCGTCTTCGGCTGGAGAAAATGTTTGTAAGAGTTTCTTGAACAACGGCAGGATAATGAGCTGGTTTGGCAGAAAGATTGTAGATGACAGAAAGCTAATAAACAAACAACCCTTCTCATAGCTTCTTTTTCTTTTTAATCCCAAGGTCTGGCAGATAAAAAAAACAAAAACTCTTTTCTTATCCGTGGAACAATATTAATGAAGAATACTGCAATCTGGCATAAATTTGTGCATTTTGATTTTCATTTGAAGTGAAATAAATGCATACAACACTCAGACAAAAGCGGATACTATGGGATAAGGAAAGGATGGGTGGATCAAGGCATTGACAGACATAAGTTCTCTCTGAAATCAGACTTTGCCATTCTTCTTCTTCTTCGTTCCCCGGCCATAAGGCCACAATGGGTAAGGTTCGTATGTGTCTGGTTTTCACTTTTCACTCGTCTCCCTGCTGCTTACAGCCAACACAATCGGAATCCGATTTCTGAGGAATTTTGCCATTCAAATCAAACCTTCGGATTTTCACTGATTTCATTAACAAAAATCTGAGAATTTAGGAGTCCTGATGATGCGAGAAGACACCAAACAAGCTTTCGTCCTTATCACAGTTTCAATCAGACTTTATTCGGCAGTAGAGTTTTTGTCGCCACTGACAAATACACCACCAGTTACACATGTCATTTGCACTTCCATTGTCGAGACACCTTCCAGCAGATAGTGAATGATCAGAGGCGCTGTTCTGAGCAGATCCATAGCAAAATGTCTCCTGCACACACATACCGACACACGCACACATACACGCACACACATACACACGCACGCATGCACGCACACAGACACACGGGCATGCTAATGTTAGAGACAATGAGATAATATTACACAAACGTGTTACTTTCTCGTCCAGGGAGATTGAAAGTCTAATCCATAGACTACGTTTGAATTCATTTAAAACAAAATACTGTATTAATGTTAAATGCATGTGTGGTGAATCCTTGAGTGTCAGTCATTTACTGATTCAGTGTCCATTAGCAAGAGAACTTTTCAAGAATTCGGGTATTGATGGTTTTATTGATGGATCGACGCCATTGTCTCTACCCAGTATTCTAAACAATTATTCTGTTCTTGATTCAGTTTGTAAATGTTTATTAAGTAGTTCACTTAGTATGTATCTTTAACATTGTTCATTTATTGGTTATATTCTTTAAATGTAATTTGTTTTTTGGGTTTTTTTTGGGGGGGGGGGGGGGGGGGGGGGGGGGGGGGGGGGGGGGGGGGGGGGTATGATTAGGTCTGCATCACTATCCTATCACTTACTCTAATGCTTACACACATTTACAGACACACCCACTCACACTCACCACACCAACATCAAACTACAATATATTGTCTGAATCACTTTTAGTGGAAGGACGTTAAACTGAAGAACAACAACGGGCATGCACAAGGATGTGCACGCACACGTTTCCTCTGCATGCTTGCATACGCGTGCACATGCACACATCACATTCATACTTATTCTGCAAACATACACATGTACAACACACACACACACACACACACACACAGAGTGTTAAAGTGTTTGTTGTGAAATAATTTCCAATGTAGAACATACAAACATATCAATACACCTAACTGTGCCACAATAATACAGTATGGCTATATTCGGGAGTTTCTGTGAAGAAGAGCGGAGAGTGCGAGACCTTCGATAGGTAAAGAGAGAGGAAGAGAGATACAGTAACTGTGGGAAGGTTTTCGTTGAAATAACGGAAAGCGAAGAAAAAGTGTGCGCATCGGATCAAGGAAGATTCGTTAATTAAAACACGAGCACCCAAGTCGGGAACCATAGAAACTTTTTTTTTTAGTTCCGAATATTTCCAAATAAATTTTTTAACATCAATAATTAACTAAAAACAAACAAAACACCAAATGTGGGCAGAGTTAAATGATTTTGAAGGGCAATGCCTTCATTTTGAATCCATGGACTGGATTTTAACATCCTTTGATTATGAATCATCATAAACCCAAAAGAAACATAAAACACATGTGCCGTATTTTTCAGACTACAGTGGAACCTCCCTTATAAGACCTTCAAAAATCATCCAAAATGAGGTCTTATAAGGGAGGGGTCTTATAAGGGAGGTATTTTAATACTTACAAAGAAGGGCAATGTCTCAGAGAAGTAGGTCTTATGTGGGAGGGAGTCTTATAATGGGAGGTCTTATAAAGGAGGTGCCACTGTATAAGGCGATACGTTGTTTTCTTCCCAGACAGAGACCCCTGCGCCTTATAATATGACTACCATATTTTTCGGACTATAAAGTGCGCCCCCCAAATCATACCCAAATTTCAGAGTTTGTTATTATATTTTCTTACTATTTTATTAGTCATATATACATAAAGTTAACGTTAACTGGTTTTGTTTCTGAGGTTCACAAATACAGACATTGGACACAGAAAAGTTTTATAAACTTTTTAGCTGTACCTTTTTATCTCATGTCAGTTTTAAGCTCATTTTCCTGATGAAGAGATAATAAAAATATCGAAAGCTTGTAAGCATTGGTGTTTTGTGGCTTTTTTTTAAAATTATTAGTCATATAAGGCGCAGGAGTCTGAGGGAAACGTATCGCCTGATGGTCAGAAAAATATGGTACCATTACAGTTGGTTGACATTAGCCTGTAGTATGGGGCCAACAGTAACATGAGAGCTGTACAATAGATGATTTTCTACAGTAATGGAAAATCATGGTACAGTTTAGTCTCTTGTGGAAGACTATGACTCTCGAACGTGGGGGCTTGCACCGGCTCTGGTGCTGCAGCCATAGGGATGGGCTGGCCTTTGGGGACCTTCCTCAATGCCAGCTGTGTCCTCAAATCCCTTTGGCCGAGAGAGTGGGGATGTACCCTGGGCAAGGCATCTCCGCTATAAACTAATTCTCACCCAGCCCGCCAGAATAGTATCTGCCCCCTCTGCTATCTGGCAGTCATTGTCGGAAACGACAGACTAGCATACAATACTGTAAGAAAATAATTATACTTTAAATTTTGGGTAAAATTTTGAGGTGCGCCGTATAGTCTTCTTCTTCTTCTTCAATCGCTCACACAGTTTCCTGTCAATTATTAGCACAGATGCGTCATGCTGCCGTTATGCGCCTAACTAAGAAACAGTTAGGCCCAGCAAGTCCGACTTCGGCTGGAGGAAATGTTTTTGAAAGTGTTTCATGAAAAAAGGCAGGAGAATGGACCAGTAAGGCAGAAAGATAGCAGATGACAGTAAGCAAAGGGAAAAGGCAGAGTCAAAGAGAGTGACAGATTAGAGGAAGCTACAAGCACAGAACTTCCAGATGGTGGGGGAACTATTTATACAAAAGACCCCCCTGGTATCCCCAATACGGTACAAGCAAGAAAATCCACTTGGCGATTTCAAACCAAAGTAAAAAATTAAAAAACTGAAACAGACTGCAACGTCACTGGAACATACAACAAACAAACAACTACACGACAAGCGTAAAGTGACGTTATTTTATTCACAAGATTTAAACGTTGGACTGTAGAGGGGAAGAATTGTTTTTTATTTTGATCTTGATGTTTTTTTGCTCCTTCTGTTGCCTGCTGTTTGCTCCTTTTGCTATATTTGCTGTTTAATTGTTTGTCTGTGTTGATAAAGGCGCATTCGCCGAAATATCCAGTAGTTTTGTTTTGTCTCTTGTGAATAAAATAACGTCACTTTACACTAGTCTTGCAGTTGTTTGCTTGTTGTATGTTCAAACCAAACTGACAACACTGTGGGATTCTCACTTTATAAATT
>JAGGCT020002280.1:0-17500 GCA_017654935.2 Phymorhynchus buccinoides
TTTCTTTTCTTCTTTCTCCTGTTTTGCCCTTTCCTTTTCTTCCCTCTTTTTGGCAGCTTTGGCTTCTTTCTCCAAAGCTTTGATCTGTAAAGGGGTCATTGTGTCGTCCACCTTGATTTCTCCCACTGATACTTGTGATTCCAAGGAAGGCATTGTAGGAGCGGAAACACTGTAGCTGACAGCTGCCTGTTGCACTTCTTCATCCGCGTCTAAGTCGGTTTCTGGTTCATGCAGCTTGATGATTTCACCTGGGGTCTTTTTGGAACGAAAAGACGGGAATTTGATCCCCAAACCAAAACCCTTCTTGTCTTTCTTTTTCTCTTCTTCTTCTTCATCATCATTATCCTTGTCAACGTCTGGCTGTTGCAAGTCAATATTACCTTCCGTTTCAATCGACCCAATGGACGGACGTTTGATTCCAAAGCCGAAACCTTTTCTATGCTTCGTTTTCTCTTCATCATCCTCATCTTTAACAGAACCTTCAGCTTCAATTTCCCCTTCTGCTTCTTTTGTTTTAAACGATGGAAGTTTGACTCCAAACCCAAAACCCTTCTTGTCTTTCTTTTTCTTTTCTTCCTCCTCATCCACTACAAGCTCAGGCTCTTTAATTTCGATGTCACCTTTGGCTTCTGTGGATACAGATGGAAGATCAATTCCAAAGGCGAACTCCTTCTTGTCCTTCTCCTCTTCCTCTTTATCGACATCAAGCTCAGGTCCTTTAACTTTGATTCCCCCCTTCTTTTTGGATCCAAAAGATGGACGCTTGATACCCAGCCCAAAGCCTTTCTTGTCTTTCTTCTTCTTTTTCTCGTCCTCATCCCTCTCTAGGTCTGGAATTTTGACTTCACCTTCTGTTACTTTCGACTCAAAGGATGGAAGTTTGATTCCAATACCAAATCCCTTTTTGTCTGTTTTCTTCTCTTCATCCTCATCGTCTGTTCCAGATTCACGATCTTCGATTGCCACGTCATCATGTGCTTCTTTCGACCCAAAGGATGGTAGATTAATTCCAAATCCAAAACCCTTACCGTCTTTTTTCTTATCTTCACCATCATCGTTTATTTCAGGTTTTTGAACTTCAGCATCACCTTCTGTTTCCTTGGATCCAAAAGATGGAAGTTTGATTCCAAAACCAAACCCCTTTTTTCCTTTCTTTTTTTCTTCATCCTCGTCATCAGTGTCAGAATGTGAACTTGCTTTGTCTTTCTTTTTGTCCTCTTCTTCATCTAACTCAAATTCAGGTCCTTTTATTGTGATGTCGCCTTTTGCTTTACGGGACCCAAAAGATGGACGTTTGATCCCCAAACCGAAACCTTTCTTGCTTTTCTTTTTCCTTTTCTCCTCCTCGTCCATATCTGGTTCTTGAACTTTGATTTCACCATCTGATCCTTTTGACTCAAAGGACGGAAATTTGATTCCAAAACCAAATCCCTTTTTGTCTTTCTTTTCCTTCTCTTTGTCTTCGTCAGTTTCACCACGAGATTCTTGTTCTTTGATTTCGCCTTCAGCTTCTTTCGATCCAAAGGATGGAAGTTCGACTCCAAAACCAAAACCGGTCTTCACTTTCTGTGCTTCTTCTCTCTCGACATCCATTGCTACATCAGGTTTCTGTATCTCAACATCACCTTCTGTTTCTTTGGACTCAAACGATGGCAGATTGATTCCAAATCCAAATCCTTTTTTGTCTTTCTTCTTATCTTCGTCCTCATCATCTGTTCCAGATTCACGTTCTTTGATCTCAATTTCACCCTCTGTTTCTTTCGACCCAAAAGATGGAAAGCTGATTCCAAAACCGAACCCCTTGCTGTCTTTTCTCTTTTCTTTATCATCTTCGTCTTTCTCATGTTTTTTAACTTCAACGCCACCTTCTATGTCCTTCGACCCAAAAGATGGCAGACTAATTCCAAAACCAAAACCTTTCTTGTCTTTCTTTTTGTCTTCACCCTCGCTGTCTATTTCTACTTTGGGCTCTTCAATTTCGATCTCACCTTCTGTGTCTTTGGACCCAAAAGATGGACCTTTGAAACCAATGCCGAAGCCTTTCTTGTCTGTCTGTTTGTCTTCATACTCTATGTCAACCTTGGGCTCTTTGATTTCGATCTCACTTTCTGCTTCTTTGGACCCAAAAGATGGCAGATTGATTCCAAAGCCAAAACCCTTCCTGTCTTTCTTTTCATCTTTATCCTCATAGTCTATTTCACGTTCTGTTTCTTTGGATCCAAAGGATGGTAGGTTGATTCCAAAGCCAAAACCCTTCCTGTCTTTCTTTTCCTCTTCTTCCTTTTCACCGATTTCAAGCTCAGGTCCTTTTACTTCGATGTTGCCTTCTCCTTTGGACCCAAAAGATGGACCTTTGAAACCAAAGCCAAAACCTTTCTTGTCTTCCTGTTTGTTTTCATCCTCGCTGTCTATTTCAACTTTGGGTTCTTTGATTTCGACTTCACCTTCTGCCTCTTTGGACCCAAATGATGGCAGATTGATTCCAAAGCCAAAACCTTTCTTGTCTTTCTTTTTGTCTTCATCCTCGCTGTTTATTTCAACTTTGGGTTCTTTGATTTCGACTTCACCTTCTGCCTCTTTGGACCCAAATGATGGCAGATTGATTCCAAAGCCAAAACCTTTCTGGTCTTTCTTTTTGTCTTCATCCTCGCTGTCTATTTCAACTTTGGGTTCTTTGATTTCGACTTCACCTTCTGCCTCTTTGGACCCAAATGATGGCAGATTGATTCCAAAGCCAAAACCTTTCTTGTCTTTCTTTTTGTCTTCATCCTCGCTGTCTATTTCAACTTTGGGTTCTTTGATTTCGACTTCACCTTCTGCCTCTTTGGACCCAAATGATGGCAGATTGATTCCAAAGCCAAAACCTTTCTTGTCTTTCTTTTTGTCTTCATCCTCGCTGTCTATTTCAACTTTGGGTTCTTTGATTTCGACTTCACCTTCTGCCTCTTTGGACCCAAATGATGGCAGATTGATTCCAAAGCCAAAACCTTTCTTGTCTTTCTTTTTGTCTTCATCCTCGCTGTCTATTTCAACTTTGGGTTCTTTGATTTCGACTTCACCTTCTGCTTCTTTGGACCCAAATGATGGCAGATTAATTCCAAAGCCAAAACCCTTTCTGTCTTTCATTTTCTCTTCTTCCTTTTCACCGATTTCAAACTCGGGACCTTCAATGTCAACTCCAACGTCTACGTCTTTGGACCCAAAAGATGGACCTTTGAAACCAAAGCCGAAGCCTTTCTTGTCTTTCTTTTCCCCACTTGCCTCTGCATCAACTTCAAACTCAGGGCCTTTAATGTCAACTCCAGCGTCTACGTCCTTGGTTCCAAAAGATGGACTTTTGAAACCAAAACCGAAGCCTTCCCTGTCTTTCTGTTTGTCTTCGTCCTCGCTGTCTATTTCAACTTTGGGTTCTTCGATTTCGATTTCACCTTCTGCTTCTTGGGACCCAAAAGATGGTAGATGAATCCCAAAGCCAAAACCCTTCCTGTCTTTCTGTTTGTCTTCATCCTTTTCACCGATTTCAAACTCAGGACCTTTAATGTCAACTCCAGCGTCTACGTCCTTGGATCCAAACGATGGACCTTTGAAACCAAAGCCGAAGCCTTCCCTGTCTTTGTGTTTGTCTTCATCCTCTATGTCAATGTCAACCCTGGGTTCTTTGATTTCGACTTCACCCTCTGCTTCTTTGGACCCAAATGATGGTAGACTGACTCCAAAACCAAAGCCTTTCTTGTCTTTCTTTTCCCCACTTGCCTCTGCATCAACGTCAAACTCAGGACCTTTAATGTTAACTCCCGCGTCTACGTCCTTGGATCCAAAAGATGGACCTTTGAAACCAAAACCGAAGCCTTTCTTGTCTTTCTTTTCCCCGTCTTTGTCTTCGTCCAGATCAAGTTCAGGACCCTTAATGTCCAATTCGGCCCCTGTTCCTTCAATGTTAACAGATGGCATTGGTGGGGCAGAAAAGCTGTAGCTGGCAGCTGCCTGTTGCACTTCTTCCTCCACGTCCAAGTCAGTCTCAGGTCCTTTTACTTTGATTTCACCTTCTTGGGATCCAAACGATGGACCTGTGATTTCAAAACCAAAACCTTTCTTGTCCTCGTCTTCCTCCTTATCGAGTTCAAACTCAGGTCCCTTCACTTTGATGTCACCTTCTGCTGTGGACCCAAAAGATGGCAGATTGATTCCAAAACCAAAACCTTTCCTGTCTTTCTTTTGCACATCTTCTTCTGCGTCAACTTCAAACTCAGGTCCTTTAATATTTACCCCACTTTCTACTTTTGTGGACCCAAAAGATGGACCCTTGAAACCAAAGCTAAAACCTTTCTTCTTTTTCTTTTTTCCTCCTTTGTCTGCATCAAGAACAAGATCAGGACTCTTGATGTCAATGTCAGCCCCTGACATTTCTTCCTTCACGTCTAAGTCAGTTTCAGGTCCTTTGATTTCGATCTCACCTTTTCCTTTGGATCCAAATGATGGTCCTTTGAAACCAAACCCGAAACCTTTCTTGTCTTTCTGTTTGTCTTCATACTCTGCATCAGCTTCAAACTCAGGACCTTTAATGTCCACCGCACCGTCTACATGTTTGGACCCGAAAGATGGACCCTTGAAACCGAAGCCAAACCCTTTCTTTTTCTTCTTCCCTTCTTTGTCTTTGTCCAGATCAAGTTCAGGATCCTTAATGTCCAATTCGGCCCCAGTTCCTTCAATGTCAACAGATGGCATTGGTGGGGCAGAAAAACTGTAGCTGGCAGCTGCCTGTTGCACTTCTTCCTCCACGTCCAAGTCAGTCTCTGGTTCGTACAACTTGATGATTCTACCCGGTGTCCCTCCTCGGGAATGAAAAGAGGGAAGTCTGAATCCCAAACCTGACCCCTTCTTGTCTTTCTTCTTCTCCTCACCCTCCACGTCAATTTCAACTTCAGGTCCTTGTACGTCGACTTCACCATGCTCTCCTTTCCATCCAGGAGATGGAAGTTTCATTCCAAACCCAAAACCTTTTTTGCTTTTCGTTTTCTCTTTGCCGCTCTTTCCAACTTCAGTCTCAATGTTGGGCACATCGATCTCACCGTGTATTTCTTGCAAATCCAGAGATGGAAGATTCATTCCAAAATCCACCCCCTTCTCGCCTGTCGTTCCACCTTCAGCACCCACATCTATATCAGCCTGAGGTTTTTGAATTTCAATTTCACCTTCTGCTTCTTTCGACCCGAAAGAAGGAAGTTTGACTCCAAAACCAAAACCCTTCTTTTTCTTTTTTTCTTCATCATCCTCGTCAGTCTCAGACTCAGATTTTTTAACTTCAGTTTCACCTTCTTTATCTGTTGACCCAAACGAGGGAAGTTTGATTCCAAAACCAAAACCCTTCTTGTCTTTATCTTTCTCTCTTTCCTCCTCAGGTATATCAACCTCCGGTTCTTCGACTTTTATTTCACCTGATATTTCCTTCGACTCAAAAGACGGACCTTTTATTCCAAATCCAAAACCTTTTTTGCTTTTCTTTTTCTTTTCTTTCTTACCGTCAATCTTAGCTTTGGGCTCTTTGATTTCGATTTCACCTGCCTCTCCATCAGGCCCAAAAGATGGCAGATCAATTCCAAAACCAAAACCTTTCTTACCTTTCTTCTTCTCATCCTCCTCCTCGTCTGACACGGACTCAGATTTCTTGGTTTGAATTTCACCTTCTCCACTTTTAGATCCAAAAGATGGCAGATTGATTCCAAATCCAAACCCCTTCTTGCCTTTCTTTTTCTTCTTTTTGTCCTTGTCTATTTCAGCATCTGGTCCTTGTATTTCGATTTTGCCTTCAGTTTCTTTCGATCCAAAGGATGGAATTTCAGCTCCAACGCCGAAACCAGCCTGCAATGTCTTTGTTTCTTCCTTCTCCACAGCCACTTCTACATCAGGTCCTTTTATCTCAAGTTCTCCTTCTCTTTCTTGTGACCCAAAAGAAGGAAGATTGACATCAAACGATGGGAGATTGACACCAAATCCAAATCCTTTTCTGTCTTTCTTCTTTTCATTTTCATCGTCGGATTCAGACTCAGATTCCTTGACTTCAACATCACCTTTTGCTTCTTTTGATCCAAATGAAGGAAGTTTGGCTCCAAAACCAAAGCCCTTCTTGCCTTTTTCTTTTCCATCTCCCTCATGATCAATGGCAACTTCAGGCCCTTTAATATCAAGTTCACCTCCTTTATCCTTTGATCCAAAAGATGGCAGGCCAATTCCAAAGCCAAAACTTTTTTTGCTTTTCTTTTTCTTCTTCTTCTTGTCCTTGTCTGAACCACCTTCAGGTGCTTGTATTTCGATTTTTCCTTCAGCTTCTTTCGATCCAAAGGATGGAAATTCAGCTCCAACACCGAAACCGGCCTGCAATGTCTTTTTCTCTTCCTTCTCCACAGCCACTTCTACATCAGGTCCTTTTATCTCAAGCTCCCCTTCTCTTTCTTTTGACCCAAAGGATGGAAGATTCACATCAAAGGATGGCAGGTTGACGCCAAATCCAAACCCCTTCTTGTTTTTCTTTTTCTTCTTTTTGTCCTTGTTTAATTCAGCATCAGGTCCATGCATTTCAATTTTGCCTTCCGCATCGTTTGATCCAAGGGATGGCAGTTCGCCCTCGAAACCGAAACCCGTCTTCACTTTCTGTGTCCGTTCTCTCTCGACTTCTATGCTAGGTTCCTTTATTTCAATGTCGCCATCTGCTCCTTTCGACCCAAAAGATGGTAGATTGACTCCAAATCCAAATCCTTTCTTTTTCTTTTCTTCGTCATCGTCTGATTCGGCCTCAGGTTTCTCTAGTTCTATTTTACCTTCAGCCTTCTTAGATCCAAAAGATGGCAAACCAATTCCAAATCCAAATCCTTTCTTGCCTTTCTTCTTCTCGTCGTCTTCTTCGTCTGTTTCAGACTCAGATGTTTTGCCTTTGATTTCCCCTTCTCCCTTTGATCCAAAGGATGGAAGATTGACATCAAAGGATGGGAGGTTGACATCAAATCCAAATCCCTTCCTGTCTTTCTTCTTCTTCTTTTCATCGTCGTCGTCGTCGTCATCTGATCCAGACTCAGATTCCCTGATATTAACATCACCTTCTGCCTCCTTTGAACCAAAGGAAGGAAGTTTGGCTCCAAAGCCGAAACCTTTCTTTTTCTTCTTTTTGTCCTTGTCTATTTCAACCTCAGGTCCTTGTATTTCGATTTCACCTTCAGCTTCTTTCGATTCAACGGATGGAAGGTCGACTCCGAAACCAAAACCGGTCTTCAGTTTCTGTGTCTCTTCTCTCTCCACGTCAACTGCAACATCAGGCCCTTTAATATCAACCTCACCTTCTGCTTTCTTTGATCCAAAAGATGGCAGACCGATTCCAAATCCAAATCCTTTCTTGCCTTTCTTCTTCTCGTCGTCGTCTTCGTCTGTTTCAGACTCAGATGTTTTGCCTTTGATTTCCCCTTCTGCCTTTGATCCAAAGGATGGAAGATTGACATCAAAGGATGGGAGGTTGACATCAAATCCAAATCCTTTCCTGTCTTTCTTCTTCTTCTTTTCATCGTCGTCGTCGTCTGTTCCTGAGTCAGACTCATCGACTTTAAGTTCACCTTCTGCATCCTTTGACCCAAATGAAGGAAGTTTGGCTCCAAAACCGAAACCTTTTTTGCCTTTCTTTTTCTTCTTTTTGTCCTTGTCTACTTCAACCTCAGGTCCTTGTATTTCGATTTCACCTTCAGTTTCTTTCGATCCAAAAGATGGCAGACCGATTCCAAATCCAAATCCTTTCTTCCCTTTCTTCTTCTCGTCGTCTTCGTCTGTCTCAGACTCAGATGTTTTGCCTTTGATTTCCCCTTCTCCTTTTGATCCAAAGGATGGAAGATTGACATCAAAGGAAGGGAGGTTGACATCAAATCCAAATCCCTTCCTGTCTTTCTTATTCTTCTTCTTTTCATCGTCGTCGTCGTCGTCATCTGATCCAGACTCAGATTCCTTGATTTTAACATCACCTTCTGCCTCCTTTGACCCAAAGGAAGGAAGTTTGGCTCCAAAACCGAAACCTTTCTTTTTCTTCTTTTTGTCCTTGTCTATTTCAATCTCAGGTCCTTGCATTACTATTTCACCTTCAGCTTCTTTCGATTCAACGGATGGAAGGTCGATTCCAAAACCAAAACCTGTCTTCAGTTTCTGTGTCTCTTCTCTCTCCACGTCAACTGCAACATCAGGCCCTTTAATATCAACCTCACCTTCAGCGTTCTTAGATCCAAAAGATGGCAGACCGATTCCAAATCCAAATCCTTTCTTGCCTTTCTTCTTCTCATCGTCGTCTTCATCTGTTTCAGACTCAGATCTTTTGCCTTTGATTTCCCCTTCTGCCTTTGATCCAAAGGATGGAAGATTGACATCCAAGGAAGGGAGGTTGACATCAAATCCAAATCCCTTCCTGTCTTTCTTCTTCTTTTCATCGTCGTCCTCATCTGATTCAGACTCCGACTCTTTGACTTTAAGTTCACCATCTGCATCCTTTGATCCAAAGGAAGGAAGTTTGGCTCCAAAACCGAAACCTTTTTTGCCTTTCTTTTTCTTCTTTTTGTCCTTGTCTACTTCAACCTCAGGTCCTTGTATTTCGATTTCACCTTCAGCATTCTTAGATCCAAAAGATGGCAGACCGATTCCAAATCCAAATCCTTTCTTGCCTTTCTTCTTCTCGTCGTCTTCTTCGTCTGTTTCAGACTCAGATGTTTTGCCTTTGATTTCCCCTTCTCCCTTTGATCCAAAGGATGGAAGATTGACATCAAAGGATGGGAGGTTGACATCAAATCCAAATCCTTTCCTGTTTTTCTTCTTCTTCTTCTTCTTTTCATCGTCGTCGTCATCTGATCCAGACTCAGATTCCTTGATTTTAACATCACCTTCTGCCTCCTTTGAACCAAAGGAAGGAAGTTTGGCTCCAAAACCGAAACCTTTCTTTTTCTTCTTTTTGTCCTTGTCTATTTCAATCTCAGGTCCTTGCATTACTATTTCACCTTCAGCTTCTTTCGATTCAACGGATGGAAGGTCGATTCCAAAACCAAAACCTGTCTTCAGTTTCTGTGTCTCTTCTCTCTCCACGTCAACTGCAACATCAGGCCCTTTAATATCAACCTCACCTTCAGCGTTCTTAGATCCAAAAGATGGCAGACCGATTCCAAATCCAAATCCTTTCTTGCCTTTCTTCTTCTCATCGTCGTCTTCATCTGTTTCAGACTCAGATCTTTTGCCTTTGATTTCCCCTTCTGCCTTTGATCCAAAGGATGGAAGATTGACATCCAAGGAAGGGAGGTTGACATCAAATCCAAATCCCTTCCTGTCTTTCTTCTTCTTTTCATCGTCGTCCTCATCTGATTCAGACTCCGACTCTTTGACTTTAAGTTCACCATCTGCATCCTTTGATCCAAAGGAAGGAAGTTTGGCTCCAAAACCGAAACCTTTTTTGCCTTTCTTTTTCTTCTTTTTGTCCTTGTCTACTTCAACCTCAGGTCCTTGTATTTCGATTTCACCTTCAGCATTCTTAGATCCAAAAGATGGCAGACCGATTCCAAATCCAAATCCTTTCTTGCCTTTCTTCTTCTCGTCGTCTTCTTCGTCTGTTTCAGACTCAGATGTTTTGCCTTTGATTTCCCCTTCTTCCTTTGATCCAAAGGATGGAAGATTGACATCAAAGGATGGGAGGTTGACATCAAATCCAAATCCTTTCCTGTCTTTCTTCTTCTTCTTCTTTTCATCGTCGTCGTCATCTGATCCAGACTCAGATTCCTTGATTTTAACATCACCTTCTGCCTCCTTTGAACCAAAGGAAGGAAGTTTGGCTCCAAAACCGAAACCTTTCTTTTTCTTCTTTTTGTCCTTGTCTATTTCAATCTCAGGTCCTTGTATTTCTATTTCACCCTCAGCTTCTTTCAATTCAACGGATGGAATGTCGACCCCAAAACCAAAACCCGTCTTCACATTCTGTGTATCTTCTTTCTCCACATCCACTGCAACGTCAGGACCTTCAAAATCAATGTCACCTTCTGTTTTCTTCGATCCAAAAGATGGCAGACCGATTCCAAATCCAAATCCTTTCTTGCCTTTCTTCTTCTCGTCGTCTTCGTCTGTTTCAGACTCAGATGTTTTGCCTTTGATTTCCCCTTCTGCTTTTGATCCAAAGGATGGAAGATTGACATCAAAGGAAGGGAGGTTGACATCAAATCCAAATCCCTTCCTGTCTTTCTTCTTCTTCTTTTCATCGTCGTCGTCGTCTGTTCCTGAGTCAGACTCATCGACTTTAAGTTCACCTTCTGCATCCTTTGACCCAAAGGAAGGAAGTTTGGCTCCAAAACCGAAACCTTTTTTGCCTTTCTTTTTCTTCTTTTTGTCCTTGTCTACTTCAACCTCAGGTCCTTGTATTTCGATTTCACCTTCAGTTTCTTTCGATCCAAAAGATGGCAGACCGATTCCAAATCCAAATCCTTTCTTCCCTTTCTTCTTCATCTCGTCGTCTTCGTCTGTCTCAGACTCAGATGTTTTGCCTTTGGTTTCCCCTTCTCCTTTAGATCCAAAGGATGGAAGATTGACATCAAAGGATGGGAGGTTGACATCAAATCCGAATCCCTTCCTGTCTTTCTTCTTCTTCTTCTTTTCATCGTCGTCGTCGTCGTCATCTGATCCAGACTCAGATTCCTTGATTTTAACATCACCTTCTGCATCCTTTGACCCAAAGGAAGGAAGTTTGGCTCCAAAACCGAAACCTTTTTTGCCTTTCTTTTTCTTTTTTTTGTCCTTGTCTACTTCAACTTCAGGTCCTTGTATTTCTATTTCACCTTCAGTTTCTTTCGATCCAAAAGATGGCAGACCGATTCCAAATCCAAATCCTTTCTTGCCTTTCTTCTTCTCTTCGTCTTCTTCGTCTGTTTCAGACTCAGATGATTTGCCTTTGATTTCCCCTTCTCCTTTAGATCCAAAGGATGGAAGATTGACATCAAAGGAAGGGAGGTTGACATCAAATCCAAATCCCTTCCTATGTTTCTTCTTCTTCTTCTTCTTCGTTTCATCGTCGTCGTCGTCGTCATCATCTGATTCAGACTCAGATTCCTTGATTTTAGCATCACCTTCTGCATCCTTTGACCCAAATGAAGGAAGTTTGGCTCCAAAGCCGAAACCTTTCTTTTTCTTCTTTTTGTCCTTGTCTATTTCAATCTCAGGTCCTTGTATTTCGATTTCACCTTCAGCTTCTTTCGATTCAACGGATGGAAGGTCGACTCCGAAACCAAAACCTGTCTTCAGTTTCTGTGTCTCTTCTCTCTCCACGTCAACTGCAACATCAGGCCCTTTAATATCAACCTCACCTTCTGCTTTCTTCGATCCAAAAGATGGCAGACCGATTCCAAATCCAAATCCTTTCTTGCCTTTCTTCTTCTCATCGTCGTCTTCGTCTGTTTCAGACTCAGATGTTTTGCCTTTGATTTCCCCTTCTGCTTTTGATCCAAAGGATGGAAGATTGACATCAAAGGAAGGGAGGTTGACATCAAATCCAAATCCTTTCCTGTCTTTCTTCTTCTTCTTTTCATCGTCGTCGTCGTCTGTTCCTGAGTCAGACTCATCGACTTTAAGTTCACCATCTGAATCCTTTGACCCAAATGAAGGAAGTTTGGCTCCAAAACCGAAACCTTTCTTGCCTTTCTTTTTCTTCTTTTTGTCCTTGTCTACTTCAACCTCAGGTCCTTGTATTTCGATTTCACCTTCAGTTTCTTTCGATCCAAAAGATGGCAGACCGATTCCAAATCCAAATCCTTTCTTCCCTTTCTTCTTCTTCTCGTCGTCTTCGTCGTCTGTTTCAGACTCAGATGTTTTGGCTTTCATTTCCCCTTCTCCTTTTGTTCCAAAGGATGGAAGATTGACATCAAAGGAAGGGAGGTTGACATCAAATCCAAATCCTTTCCTGTCTTTCGTCTTCTTCTTTGTTTCATCGTCGTCGTCGTCGTTGTCTGATTCAGACTCAGATTCCTTGATTTTAACATCACCTTCTGCATCCTTTAACCCAAAGGAAGGAAGTTTGGCTCCAAAACCGAAACCTTTCTTTTTCTTCTTTTTGTCCTTGTCTATTTCAATCTCAGGTCCTTGTATTTCGATTTCACCTTCAGCTTCTTTCGATTCAACGGATGGAAGGTCGACTCCAAAACCAAAACCTGTCTTCAGTTTCTGTGTCTCTTCTCTCTCCACGTCAACTGCAACATCAGGCCCTTTAATATCAATCTCACCTTCAGCGTTCTTAGATCCAAAAGATGGCAGACCGATTCCAAATCCAAATCCTTTCTTGCCTTTCTTCTTCTCGTCGTCGTCTTCATCTGTTTCAGACTCAGATCTTTTGCCTTTGATTTCCCCTTCTGCCTTTGATCCAAAGGATGGAAGATTGACATCCAAGGAAGGGAGGTTGACATCAAATCCAAATCCCTTCCTGTCTTTCTTCTTCTTTTCATCGTCGTCCTCATCTGATTCAGACTCCGACTCTTTGACTTTAAGTTCACCATCTGCATCCTTTGATCCAAAGGAAGGAAGTTTGGCTCCAAAACTGAAACCTTTTTTGCCTTTCTTTTTCTTTTTTTTGTCCTTGTCTACTTCAACCTCAAGTCCTTGTATTTCGAGTTCACCTTCAGCATTCTTAGATCCAAAAGATGGCAGACCGATTCCAAATCCAAATCCTTTCTTGCCTTTCTTCTTCTCGTCGTCGTCTTCGTCTGTTTCAGACTCAGATGTTTTGGCTTTCATTTCCCCTTCTCCCTTTGATCCAAAGGATGGAAGATTGACATCAAAGGATGGGAGGTTGACATCAAATCCAAATCTTTTCCTGTCTTTCTTCTTCTTCTTTTCATCGTCGCCGTCATCTGATCCAGACTCAGATTCCTTGATTTTAACATCACCGTCTGCATCCTTTGACCCAAATGAAGGAAATTTGGCTCCAAAACCGAAACCTTTCTTTTTCTTCTTTTTGTCCTTGTCTATTTCAATCTCAGGTCCTTGTATTTCTATTTCACCCTCAGCTTCTTTCAATTCAACGGATGGAAGATCGACTCCAACATCAAAACCTGTCTTCAGTTTCTGTGTCTCTTCTCTCTCCACATCAACTGCAACATCAGGTCCTTTCACATCAATTTCACCTTCTACTTGCTTAGATCCAAATGATGGCAGACCGATTCCAAATCCAAATCTTTTCTTCCCTTTCTTCTTCTCGTCGTCGTCTTCGTCTGTTTCAGACTCAGATGTTTTGCCTTTGATTTCCCCTTCTGCTTTTGATCCAAAGGATGGGAGATTGACATCAAAGGATGGGAGGTTGACATCAAATCCAAATCCCTTCTTGTCTCTCTTCTTCTTTGTATCTTCTCCATCTGATCCAGAGTCAGATTCTTTGATTTTGACTTCACCTTCTGCATCTTTCGATCCAAAAGATGGCAGACCGATTCCAAAACCGAAACCCTTCTTGCCTTTTCCCTCATGATCAATTTCAACGTCAGGCCCTTTGACATCAAGTTCACCTTCAGCTTCTTTTGATCCAAAAGATGGCAGACCAATTCCAAATCCAAAACCTTTCTTGTCTGTCTTCTTCTCATCGTCCTCATCTGTCCCTGATTCCGATTCTTTGGTCTCAACTTCACCTTTTGCATCTTTTGTTCCAAAAGATGGCAGGTTAACGCCAAAGCCAAAGCCCTTCTTGCCTTTCTTTTTCTTCTTCTTGTTCTTCTTGTCCTTGTTTATTTCAATCTCAGGTCCTTGTATTTCTACTTCACCTTTAGCTTCTTTCAATTCAACGGATGGAAGGTCGACCCCAAAACCAAAACCAGACTTCACTTTCTGTGTCTCTTCTCTCTCCACGTCAACTGCAACGTCAGGCCCTTTGATCTCAATTTCACCTTCTGTGTCTTTTGACCCAAAAGACGGAAGATTGATTCCAAAACCAAACCCTTTACCATCTTTGTCTTTCTCCTTATCCCCCTCGTCTACAACAACCTCAGGTTCTTTGACTTCAAGTTTACCTTCTTTGTCTTTCGACCTGAAAGAGGGGAGTTTGACTCCAAAACCAAAGCCTTTCTTTCCTTTCCTTTTCTCTTCATCCTCGTCGTCTGTTCCAGATTCACGATCTTTGATGTCAATGTTACTCTCTCTTTCTTTCGATCCAAACGAAGGCAGGTGGATTCCAAAACCAAATCCTTTTTTGCTTTGCTTTTTCTTCTTTTTGTCCTTGTTTATTTCAGCATCAGGTCCTTGAATTTTGATTTTGCCTTCAGCTTCTTTCGATCCAAGGGATGGAAGTTCGCCTCCAAAACCAAAACCTGTCTTCACTTTCTGTGTGTCTTCTCTCTCCACATCTATAGAAACGTCAGGTTCTTTGATTTTAATTTCACCTTCTGTTTCTTTGGACTCAAAGGATGGAAGATCGACTCCAAAACCAAACCCTGTTTTGTTTCTGTCTTTATCCCCATCTCCAACAGCAACTTCAGGTTCCCGAATGCTGATTTCACCTTCATTTTCTTTGGAGCCGAAAGATGGCAGATCAATTCCAAAGCCAAACCCTTTCTTGCTTTTCTTTTTGTCTTCATCCTCATCATCTGTCTCAGACTCAGATTCTTTGGTTTTCACTTCACCTTCTGCTCCTTTCGACCCAAAAGAGGGAAGTTTGAATCCAAAGCTAAAACCCTTCTTGCTTTTCTTTTTCTTTTTCTCTACATCGTCAATTACGACTTCAGGTTTTTCAACTTTGATTTCACCTTCTGTTTCTTTTGATCCAAAAGATGGAAGATGGCCTCCAAAGCCAAATCCCTTCTTCTCTTTCTTTTTGCCATCATCATCTCTATCTATATCAATCTTGGGGCCTTCAATTTCGATGTCTCCCTGTGAGCCAAAAGACGGACCTTTGAATCCAAAACCGAAACCCTTCCCGTCCTTGCTTTTTCCTTCACCCTCTGCATCAATATCTACTTCAGGCCCCTTGACGTTGACTTCACCGTCTGTATCTTTGGACCCAAAAGATGGCAGATGAAGTCCAAAGCCAAAACCTTTCCCGTCTGTGTGTTTGTCCTTATCATCGACATCAATATCAACCTCAGGCTCCTTGATGTCGACTTCACCCTCTGACCTTTTGGACCCAAAAGATGGAAAATGGATTCCAAATCCAAAACCTTTCTTGTCTTTCTTTTTTCCTTTGTGCTCTTTGTCTTTCTCATATTCTGGAATTTCAATTTCTCCTTTTGCCTCCTTCGAGTCAAACGATGGACCTTTCAATCCAATCCCGAAACCGTCACCGTCTTTGCTTTTCCCTTCACCCTCCACATCAATATCATTCTCAGGCCCCTTGACGTTGACTTCACCTTCTGCTTCTTTGGACCCAAAAGATGGTAGGTGGAATCCAAACCCAAAACCCTTCTTGTCTTTCTTTTTCTTTTCTTCCTCCTGATCGATTTCAAACTCGGGTCCTTTTACTTTGATGTCGCGTTCTCCTTTGGACCCAAAAGATGGACCTTTGATTCCAAAACCTAAACCGTTCTTGTCTTTCTTTTCCCCGTCTTCTTCTGCATCAACTTCAAACTCAGGACCTTTAATGTCCACCCCAGCGTCTACCCTTTTGGACCCAAACGATGGACCCTTGAAACCAAAACCAAATCCTTTCTTCTTTTTCTTTCCCCCTTCTTTGTCTTCGTCCAGATCAAGTTCAGGACCCTTAATGTCCAATTCGGCCCCTGTTCCTTCAATGACAACAGATGGCATTGGTGGGGCAGAAAAACTGTAGCTGGCAGCTGCTTGTTGCACTTCTTCCTCCACGTCCAAGTCATTCTCAGGTCCTTTTACTTTGATTTCACCTTCTTGGGATCCATAAGATGGACCTATGAAACCAAAACCGAAACCTGTCTTGTCTTTCTTCTTGTCTTCGTCCTCAATATCAATATTAACCTTGGGTTTTTGAATTTTGATTTCTCCCTCAGCGTCCTTTGAACCAAAAGATGGACCTTTGAATCCAAAACCGAAACCCTTCCCGTCCTTGCTTTTCCCTTCACCCTCCACATCAATATCTACTTCAGGCCCCTTGATGTTGACTTCACCGTCTGTATCTTTGGACCCAAAAGATGGTAGATGGAGTCCAAAGCCAAAACCTTTCCCGTCTGTGTGTTTGCCCTTATCCTCTGCATCAATAGCAACCTCAGGCTCCTTAACATCGACTTCAACGTCTGATTTTTTAGATCCAAAAGATGGAAAATGGATTCCAAAACCAAAGCCTTTCTTTTTCTCCTTGTGCTCTTTGTCTGTCTCATATTCTGGAATTTCGATTTCTCCTTTTGCCTCCTTCGAGTCAAACGATGGACCTTTCAATCCAATCCCGAAACCGTCACCGTCTTTGCTTTTCCCTTCACCCTCCACATCAATATCAACCTCAGGCCCCTTGACGTTGACTTCACCTTCTGCTTCTTTGGACCCAAAAGATGGTAGGTGGAATCCAAACCCAAAACCTTTCTTGTGTTTCTTTTTCTCTTTGTCTTCTTCGTCTTTCTTTGGTCCATGGATATCGATTTCTCCTTTTGCTTCTTTCGAGTCAAACGATGGACCTTTAATACCGAAACCGAAACCTTTCCCATCCTTGCTTTTCCCTTCACCATCTGCATCAATATCTACCTCAGGTCCTTTGACTTTGACTTCACCTTCTGCTTCTTTAGACCCAAAAGATGGTAGATGGAGACCAAAACCAAAGCCTTTCTTGTCTTTCTTTTTGTCTTCTTCGTCTTTATCAAGTTCAAACTCGGGTCCTTCTACTTTGATGTCGCCTGCTGGTTTGGACCCAAAAGATGGACCCTTGAAACCAAAACCGAAACCTTTCTTGTCTTTCTTTTGCCCTTCTTTGTCTTCGTCCATATCAAATTCAGGACCCTTAATGTCCATTTCGGCCCCTGTTCCTTCAATGTCAACAGACGGCATTGGTGGGGCAGAAAAACTGTAGCTGGCAGCTGCCTGTTGCACTTCTTCCTCCACGTCCAAGTCAGTCTCTGGTGCGTTCAGCTTGATGTCACCTTCAGCTTTGGACCCAAAAGATGATCCTTTGAAACCAAAACCAAAACCCTTCCTGTCTTTCTTTTTGCTTTCGTCATCTTTGTCTTTCTTGGATTCTTTGATGTCAATTTCACCTTCCGCTTCTTTGGGTCCAAAAGATGGAAGATGAAATCCAAAGCCAAAGCCCTTCTTGTCTTTCTTTTTGTCTTCATTTTCGCTGTCTGCTTCTTCAACCTTGGGTCCTTTGACTTTGATTTCACCTTCTGCTTCTTTGGATCCAAAAGATGGAAGATGAAGTCCAAAGCCAAAGCCTTTCTTGTGTTTCTTTTTCTCGTCAATCTCCACTGAGGTTCCCGCGTCAAGGTCGATGTTTGGCAAGTTGAAATCTGCTGAGTTGGTTCCTTCTTGCTTGATCCCAGTGTCGATGGAAACAGAGGGCGTGGGGACAGAGGCCACTACGGAC
>JAGGCT020002280.1:22500-25000 GCA_017654935.2 Phymorhynchus buccinoides
AGAGAGAGAGAGAGAGAGAGAGAGAGAGAGAGAGAGAGAGAGAGAGAGAGAGAGAGGGAGAGAGAGAGCGAGAACACTGAACACTGAAAAACTTTATTTAACAAGGATAAAGATTTTAGGCGATGCCTATTCTTACAATCTGTCCTTGGATAAAAGCAAAAACAATTAAATTGCTAGAGGGAGAGGGAGGGAGGGAGAGAGAGAGAAAGAAAGAGAGAGAGAGGGAGAGAGAGAGAGAGAGAGAGAGAGAGAGAGAGAGAGAGAGAGAGAGAGAGAGAGAGAGAGAGAGAGAGAGAGAGAGAGAGAGAGAGACAGAGACAGAGACAGAGAAGAACTCACTCTCCGATCCTCCTTTGTCCCCACCGTAACTCAGATCTCCGGACACGGACGCCCCAACAGCCAATGACGCGTCCCCCTTTGTTTCGCTCTTGTTCATCTCGGCTCTGGCTTCTCTGTTCTCTTTGTCGTCCTCTTTGTCCTTCTCCTTTTTGTCTTTGTTTTTCTTGGACGAGCTTTTCCTCTCCTTCTTCTTGCCTTTCCCTTTCCCGAAGGAGGAGATTTTGTAGAAGGGAGATTTCAGAGAGGCGCTGGCTCCCTTGCTCCGCTTTTTACCCGAGCTGCCATCTGTAGACAGTCAAACCAAACCCATTTAACTCATTCAGGACGAATTCCGAGTATTCTCTGAACAGGAGAACGCCAGTCAGGGCCTAATTCCGAGTATTCTCGGAACAGGAGAACACCAGTCAGGGCCTAATTCCGAGTATTCTCGGAACAGGAGAACGCCAGTCAGGGCCTAATTCCGAGTATTCTCGGAACAGGAGAACACCAGTCAGGGCCTAATTCCGAGTATTCTCGGAACAGGAGAACGCCAGTCAGGGCCTAATTCCGAGTATTCTCGGAACAGGAGAACACCAGTCAGGGCCTAATTCCGAGTATTCTCGGAACAGGAGAACACCAGTCAGGGCCTAATTCCGAGTATTCTCGGAACAGGAGAACGCCAGTCAGGGCCTAATTCCGAGTATACTCGGAACAGGAGAACGCCAGTCAGGGCCTAATTCCGAGTATTCTCTGAACAGGAGAACGCCAGTCAGGGCCTAATTCAGAGTATTCTCTGAACAGGAGAACACCAGTCAGGGCCTAATTCCGAGTATACTCGGAACAGGAGAACGCCAGTCAGGGCCTAATTCCGAGTATTCTCGGAACAGGAGAACACCAGTCAGGGCCTAATTCCGAGTATTCTCGGAACAGGAGAACGCCAGTCAGGGCCTAATTCCGAGTATTCTCGGAACAGGAGAACGCCAGTCAGGGCCTAATTCCGAGTATTCTCGGAACAGGAGAACGCCAGTCAGGGCCTAATTCCGAGTATTCTCGGAACAGGAGAACACCAGTCAGGGCCTAATTCCGAGTATTCTCGGAACAGGAGAACACCAGTCAGGGCCTAATTCCGAGTATTCTCGGAACAGGAGAACGCCAGTCAGGGCCTAATTCCGAGTATTCTCTGAACAGTCTAAAAACTTGTCTAAATCCATGTTTTTTTCAACTCACATGTTTCAAGTTACTTCTCTTCATCAGCTTTCGCTTCACATGTATTTGGCACTTCTATCTCCATTTCTAACGTTTCAAATGTTCCAAACATTGGACCTAGACAAGCCTCAGAAAATATTCCAATATGTTTTCATTAACAGTGATAGTAATAAGGAGATTAATGATTCCGATTTTAATGCATGTAACCACGGTTTCAAAGCGAAAAATAAACTTGGATCAACCAGTAATGTTGTCAAAACTGAATCATTGACAGTGTGAGTTTTGTTGTGCTTCTTATTTGTTGTATTTTTTTCTAGGCAGTCCCAGGCCAGTAATGAAGTTTGTGTAAGCATGGACACTACACATTGAATATAGAATCCGTGGTGTAAGGCAGTGATGTCCTGAAGGGGTTAGGCAATCAGTGAACAAAAAAAACCCATACATTCAAGTATAAAAAAGAGAAAGACACAACATTAATGTATTTTAGTAAAAAGAGAAAGAAATGAATAGCCAGCGAATTGGTAATGTTGTCCATTTGCAGGCAAAACGGTTGTAATATCAGGGCTCCCAATCGTCCCGCAAAACAAGGGGTTCCAGGGACTCCTTCACTTACAGTATAGAGGGTCCTAGAGGCGGGATAGATGGTCCCAGTAACATTGTAAATGCTAAAAATATTTTTTCTAGTGCATCCCTGGGACCCCCTGCACATTCTTTTGGAGGGTCCTTTAGAATTTTAGTGCTTCACAGACCCCCAAATGGGGGTCCCTGGATATTTGTTTTGGTTTAAACTGGCCGTTCCCAGAGTGATAATTGAACAACACCAAAACGCTACACATTAACACAAAGAGATGAAGATGAAAAATAAACAAAGGTAAAAAAAAACCTAATCAAACAACATTTCGTCTTACCTTTCATGTCGCATTTTAGCACCACAATGGTTTAACACCCATGTCACTAAAAGGCATCAAATCAGGGC
>JAGGCT020002281.1:0-10000 GCA_017654935.2 Phymorhynchus buccinoides
GCTTTCAATATGGCTGCCGGAGCAACTCTGAGTGTCTTTGGGGCTTATTTCATAAATTAAGATTATTTAGCTCGGATAAGCATTCCATAGTTATCATTTAGACAGCCATATATTTTAAAATAGTTTTTAAA
The DNA here is from genome assembly GCA_017654935.2 of Phymorhynchus buccinoides. Taxonomy (NCBI): domain Eukaryota; kingdom Metazoa; phylum Mollusca; class Gastropoda; order Neogastropoda; family Raphitomidae; genus Phymorhynchus; species Phymorhynchus buccinoides. The sequence continues at coordinate 132 of JAGGCT020002281.1, forward strand.
TTGACATACCCAAATTCTCATGTTCAATTAAACAAACTGTAATAATGCTTGGTGCCACACTTTGTCGAAAGGCTTTGATATACGAAAGAAGATTGCCTGTGCGGTTGTTTAAGTTTCTAAGAAATTACAAAAGTCTTCATAGATACTCAAATGTTGGAAAACAGTAGAGTCATGTGGTATGAAACCAGACTGAGCTGTTGCTAAAAGATTATTATCTATGAGGTACTTGAACACATGCTTTTGAATACATTTCTCAAGGACTGTTCCTACACAACTCAAAAGTGGCATAAGACGGTAGTTTTCACAATTTTGTCAATCTCCTTTTTTAAAGATTGGAGTAACACGCGCCAATTTCCATACAGAAGGAAATTTACATTCTGTTAATATGCGGTTAAACAATGACGTCAAAGGTTCACAGATTAAGTCTGCAGCAGCAACTAATATTTTGCTATGAACCAACACAGGCCCCACAGCTTTTCCACAATCAAGACCTTTCAGTATTTCTAAAACTGCATCTGTGGTAAGAATCAATTGATCCATGGACCTGTTGAATTCGTTTAACCTGGGTTTATCATCTCCATCATTCACTGAACACTGCGCAGCAAGGTGTGTAGTGAACGCAGTAGCTATCTTGTAAAGAGTTGTAGACTATGCCATTACCTATTGCAGGGATATCACCATGAGGCACACCTTTAGTTGAAATAAATGTCTTAACTAGCCATTACCTTCTATTGCAGGGATATCACCCTGAGGCACACCTTTAGTTGAAATAAATGTCTTAACTAGCTTCCACCAGTCCTTTGATAGAAAACCACGAGGAGAAGAAATGTGATTATCTAGTTCGGATATGTACTCAGCCTTTCTTCATCTGATTTTGTTTGTAAGGTCATTACGGATTCGACAGAACAATGCGCATGTCCAATCAAAATGTAAGAATGGATGGATGGATGGATTGATGGATGAATTGATGGATGGATTGATTGATGATGGATTGATGGATAGAATGATGGATGGATTGATTGATGGATTGATTGATTGATGGATTGATTGATGGATTGATTGATTGATTGATGGATTGATTGATTGATGGATTGATTGATGGATTGATTGATTATGGATTGATTGATGATTGATTGATTGATGGATTGATTGATGGATGGATAGATTGATGATGGATTGATGGATTGATGGATGGATGGATAGATTGATGATGGATTGATTGATGGATTGATTGATTATGGATAGATTGATGATGGATTGATTGATGGGTGGATTGATGGATGGATGGATTGATTGATGGGTGGATTGATTGATGGAATGATTGATGATGGATGCATTAATTGATGGATGGATGGATAAATGGATTGATTGATTAATTGATGGATGGATTAATTGATTTGACTGACTGACTGATATCAGATCCAGCCGAGGAAACCACCACAGAAGAGCCAGAGGGTGACAGAGATGGAGCAGGTCCTGATGATGTTGATAATGATGGGGATGATGATGATGGTGATTTGACGATCATCATCGTTGCAGTCATCGGAGGTTTCATCTTCATCACTGTTTTTGTCATCGTCATCGCCATCTTGATCCGGAGACATAAGAGGTAGGATTTTGGGCAAAGTTAGTCTTTGAACGATGCGCTCATGTTTAGCACTCTCGATCTCAAAGTCTGGTTCTTTCAGTTTCATGACATTAATCTTAGGCTGATCCTAACCCTATTCCTTTCCCGAGAACGGCAGACTGTTGCTTTCAGTAAAACAAATTCAGTGGAAAGATGGAGGATGTTTAAACTATCATTTGTCTGGATTGCTTTAGCCCTCGGCTGCCATGAGGAACGATGGGATAGTGTATTGTAGTATTTGTATCTGTTTGCCATTTTCTTTTCTTTGTCTGTTTGTGTAATGTCTCATGAACCGCTGCACAGATTCACTTTAAATTTTGAATAGTGGGTGTATTAATTGAGGCTGATATATGCCCTGTTAGGTATAAAGTGTTGCTTCAGTGGGTTGGTTAGCTGTGTTTGTTTGTAGCCTTGTGTTGTTTGCGTGTTCTGGTTTGTTGTGTTACTCTTGTTGGTTGCTCAGTTTGGCTAAGCGTGAAGGTTAGTCAAGCAGAGCAGCTTCAGCAGCCTGCTTCCAAGTCAAAGTCCTTGCTGTACAAGTTGGAGCGAGGGGATCTGTGTGCAAGTCTGCCTACGACCTCTTGAAACAGTTCTCAATTTCCAGAAAGTTGATGACAAAAACCTTGAAAGCAGTATCAGAGGCAGCTGAGACAAGCTCCATCTGGGTATGGTCAGGAGGAATCAAAGTGCCCTAAACCCAACTATCCCAGAAGTTGTGGGTTTGAATCTCGTCACAGGCAAAAGTAAAAGTGGTGACAGAAGAGGGGCACCTGGAGTTATGTCCTAGGTGTGACCCGGCCCCCTTAGAGTGTAAGGAGTTCAGGGCAGAAACGCTGGATTGAGGGGGGCTTCTTCTCTGAACACCTAATGTTGTCCGGCCCCCTTAGAGTGTAAGGAGTTCAGGGCAGAAACGCTAGATTGAGGGGGGCTTCTTCTCTGAAGACCCTCTGTTGTCCAGCTCTCCGTATAGTTTCTTTTTACTCAGTGATGTTTTGTTTATGGTGAATATAATGTTCTTACAATTTTTAATCTTTTTTTTCAGGACATCTCGGCTGGTCCGTCAGACGGTCAAGGGAACAGGAGGCCAGGTCTTTGATAACAATATGTACGCATATAGACCATACTGACCCTGAGCACCATTGTCTTTAGAGTGCGCATGAACTCTTGACAAGATAACTAAGGCACCTTCGCATTTGTCTAACCAGTGTGCACAAAACTGTTAAAGTTTTTTTGTGCGTGCAACTGTACTGCTGTTTGAAGTAAAAACAAACACTTTTTTTTTATAAATGCAACTGTACAATAGTCTACGGAGTGTGTGTGAATTCTTGCACATTTTCTTGGTGCAAATTCAGAGTGCTCACAAACTTATAAAAAAGTGGGGGTTTTTTTAATGCGCGACTTTACCTTTGTCCGAGGGATGCATGTTCCACTAAATAATTAACATTTATAGCCCTTTCTCTCATGAGCTGACGGCGCTTCACAATTATTTCCACTAAATTTGTGACATTTGTTTTATCGTAGCTGTGACACTGTGTGTGGAGCACATTACAGCCACATGAAAATGGATGTTTACTGCAACTGTGCTGTTGTCTGCATTGGACATTTCTCAAAGGACTGTTATTATTGGTTGACAGTAGCCTAAGGTAAGGCGCAATGCTACTGTAAGAGCTAAGAGTAAATGAATGTCTGCAGAAATGGGGCTTTATACTACTACTTGGCGACACAAATTTGATGATAATTTTATGACTGAATCAACCATGCCACCTGGTGACGAGTCAGGGGCAGAGTATTTTTCTGTGGCCATATACAACTAACTCTTGACAGGCAAGGGTGATAATCTTATGTAGGCGGCGCACATGTTTCAGTGCACGAGACAGGGGCAGATAATTTTCAGTATAAAGCCTCGTGGCATAATAATGTGTACCAGAATCATAAGATGTATTATCAAGAGTATTTTGTATGGTTTTTATGGATGTTTGACCCGTAATAGGTCAGCTTCGGGACGAATTTTGTTTGGGTAGATTTTGGAGTCGTTTAGATTTTATTGTTGTTACTAGAACTTTTGTATTTTTCTTTTTGTGTGTTGTTCTTGCTAGTGGTGTAGAGTGGCACAGAGGTAAAGCGTTCGCCTTGTGTCAAGTAAACCCGAGTTCGAACCTGGGTACAGGGGATTTTTCCTCTCAACTTTGCACTAGGCCTTACGGTCTGAACGTGGAGTCTTTCGGATGAGACGATAAACCGAGGTGCGACGCGCTCTCCAGGTGTGCCCATGCACTCAGCACACGTTAATACCCCAGTGTGGGCAAAGAAGTAGATAGCAGGGTAACAGAAGGCAATTATTCAGCACGAATTACATGTTCCTAAATGTCCACTTTTCTTTATCTTGTCATTTGGTCTGTTCCTGTTCCTTGGCATTCCCTTTGCCAGCAAGGAAGCCAATTTGGACTCGCTACTGAAAGGAGAAGAATTCTATAAGCAGTGCTAATCGCAGGCATTCCCTTTGCCAGCAAGGAAGCCAATTTGGACTCGCTACTGAAAGGAGAAGAATTCTATAAGCAGTGCTAATCCAGGCATTCCCTTTGCCAGCAAGGAAGCCAATTTGGACTCGGTACTGAAAGGAGAAGAATTCTATAAGCAGTGCTAATCCTAGGTATTCCCTTTGCCAGCAAGGAAGCCAATTTGGACTCGCTACTGACAGGAGAAGAATTCTATAAGCAGTGCTAATCCAGGCATTCCCTTTGCCAGCAAGGAAGCCAATTTGGACTCGGTACTGAAAGGAGAAGAATTCTATAAGCAGTGCTAATCTAGGTATTCCCTTTGCCAGCAAGGAAGCCAATTTGGACTCGCTACTGAAAGGAGAAGAATTCTATAAGCAGTGCTAATCCAGGCATTCCCTTTGCCAGCAAGGAAGCCAATTTGGACTCGGTACTGAAAGGAGAAGAATTCTATAAGCAGTGCTAATCTAGGCATTCCCTTTGCCAGCAAGGAAGCCAATTTGGACTCGCTACTGAAAGGAGAAGAATTCTATAAGCAGTGCTAATCCAGGCATTCCCTTTGCCAGCAAGGAAGCCAATTTGGACTCGCTACTGAAAGGAGAAGAATTCTATAAGCAGTGCTAATCCAGGCATTCCCTTTGCCAGCAAGGAAGCCAATTTGGACTCGCTACTGAAAGGAGAAGAATTCTATAAGCAGTGCTAATCTAGGTATTCCCTTTGCCAGCAAGGAAGCCAATTTGGACTCGCTACTGAAAGGAGAAGAATTCTATAAGCAGTGCTAATCCAGGCATTCCCTTTGCCAGCAAGGAAGCCAATTTGGACTCGCTACTGAAAGGAGAAGAATTCTATAAGCAGTGCTAATCCAGGTATTTTATTTCGAAGTTTTACTTGTTTTCTGGGTAAGTTTTATTCGTTTAATTGTTTGTTGTTTGTTGTATGTGATTGAAAGCAATCATTGGATGACTAAATAACTCACAGGATTGAAGTGGATACAGATTGTACTGTTTGTAACTTTCCTTGCGCTGTGTTCAACATAGGGATAGTAAAGTCTGATGGTGAATGACTTTGGACTTTGCTAGAATTTGTTATATTTTGAAATGTTAGTGCTAACTTAGTAGCTGTGTGTAACGAAAAAAACTTATGATTATGGATATAATAGATCTTTTTTTTTTGGGGGGGGGAATAAATGTATTCATTAGATTACATTGAAACACATGCAATGTAGATTATACTACCCTGAAAAAGAAGATAATGTCAATAAAATATCAGTTGAAGAAAACGAACACCTAGAAAATACATATCCATATCATCTTAAGATTTACACAGATGGCTCGGTTTTAGAATCTTATACAGGAGCTGGATTTGTGATCCCTGATTTAAAAGTTAGAAAATAGTTTTGTTTAGGAAAAGGCTTTTCTGTATATACTGCAGAACTATATGCGATCCTTATATGGCCCAATCTTGGATATCTGATGTTAATGTGGCAATTTACAACATTCTAATTTGTGTTGACTCTAAATCTGTCCTTTATAGCTTACGAAACTGGAATGTAAACATCAGGAGAGACTTGATTTTTTTATACATTCTATCATGGCTAAAGGAATTCTTGTAGAGTTTTGCTGGATTCCATCACATTGCGATATTTATTGGCATGAAATACCACATTAATTAGCAAAAGAAGGTGCTCTTAGAAAAACATCCAGATAGCACTTTGAAACGGGAAAGAAATGAAACAAATTAAAAATGGGAAAATAGTATGAACAATTAAAAACTTCATACGAAAACAAAGGTGTTGCTATGGCAAAGATCTTTGTCCAGTTTAATCTACTAAATTCATGGAAGACCAATGTTCTATTGACGTAGAATGCGCTTATGGTCACCCACTATCTATTCATCATATTATTTTTGAATGTCCAGTTTTAACTTCCTTATACAACACTTTTAGGTTAAACATTACAACCTTTTGGGCCAGCCACACGTGCACTAAAATCTCACGACTGTACAATGCGATTCGATCACGTGATCTCGATGCGCCAATCACATTTGTACCTGGAGACCACATGATCGAATCGTATCTTACAGTCGTGCGATTTTAGTGGACGTGTGGCTGGCCCTTTAGGGCCTTTAAAAGACATCATTGACAGCCCTGAAATGATTGACATTGCAAAGGTTATATCCAGTTCTGAGATTGTTCATTTGGCATAATTGATTCATTAGCTTACGGTTGATTATTGTATTATTTAATAATTTGTTTAATATATTGTTGATGGGTACACACACATAAGTGTGCGCACGCAAACACACACACACAGACACGCGTGCGCGCGCGCACAGGCACACACGCACACATACACACAAACACACACACTGTTCCCACCTCACTTCAATTCATTGATTTTTTGTTTGAATTTTTTAAAGTCTAATATCACCATTGTTGTGAACAGACGTTAAATTAAATTAATCAATTAATCAAATCAAAACACATGCAATATAGGACATATGTCTATTATTTACACAGTCAGGACAAAATTAGTACAAGTTTGTGTGTGTGTGCGCGCACGTGTGTGTGTGTGTGTGTGTGTGTGTGTGTGTGTGTGTGTGTGTGTGTGTGCGTGTGTGTGTGTGTGTGTGTGTGTGTGTGTGTGTGTGTGTGTGTGTGTGTGTGTGTGTGTGTGTGTGTGTGTGTGTGTGTGTGTGTGTGTGTGTGTGTGTGTGTGTGTGTGTGTGTGTGTGTGTGTGTGTGTGTGTGTGTGTGTGTGTGTGTGTGTGTAAGACACAGAGAGAGGATGGTGGTGGAAAGAATAGGGTCAGGGAGAGGTCATTCTTAACATAGTGTATCAGTCTATGTATTCTTCTCTTCCCTTGCTTACTTTCCTCATTTTTTGTGCATTTTGGGGGACCACTGAATCATTTAAGGGTCAGGGAGAGGTCATTCGTAACATAGTGTATCAGTCTGTGTATTCTTCTCTTCCCTTGTTTACTTTCCACATTTTTTGTACATTTTGGGGGTATAGTTTTGTTTATTTTCCCTTATTTTTTAATGTGCTTGCCTTTTGTATGCACTGGAATGACATTTATTATGAACTGATGTAGCATGTAAATATGGGATACTAGCAGTGTGTATTTAATTAACTAACTTTTCTTTTATCATGTTGTTAATTATATTCATAAATCTTAATTTGTTTTTCTCTCAGTACTTTATATCATTTCTCTATCTTGTCATTGCCAAATGCATGATGACTGTCGATGCATTATTGCTCTAATTGAATCAAATTATTAGTATTATTTGAAGTTTTGAGTACTGTTTGGGTGAAATTATGTTGATGTTGAGTGTCAATGATTATCTTGTAGGATTTGTCATACTAGTTACTACAGATCGTTTTTTGGTGAAATAAAATCTATTAAGAGTCGTTCATTTTTTTTTTCATGGCTTAATGATTTTAGACCAAAGCTAATGTGAGATACATTAAACGCTATATACAGACAGGTCTGAGTGAAATCCTGGGCTATGAATCATGGGAGAAGTTTGGCCTGAAATTGAATTGATGACATGTCTTTCACGGAAATTCTGTTTGATGTATTGCTAGCATGATTCAAGTAATATTTTGGGGTCTAAGTATGTTGGACATGTGCGTGTTGTGAGGAAAAGAATAGTTTTGGAATTTTTAATGTTTCCTGATTTTTGCTTCGTGGCTGCCCGTGTTCTTATCGTACCTCCTTCCCATCACTCCGCCCACTTTATTTGCTTATATCCACTTTGTAATTATTATTTTGAACTGCCTTGTTCTTCTTTGTCTTGTAGCTATGATTTTTATTTTGGATTGCCATATTTTCCTTCTTTATCAGTGTTTGAATTCATGCATAACACCCATAAAATATGTGCTGTTCCTTATTATGCTTTGCAGAAATAAAGATGCATTTTGGTGTCACTTCGGTTTTTTGTTTGTGCACTTGTTTGAATGGCAGTATGCAACTGTGTGTGTGTGTGTGTGTGTGTGTGTGTGTGTGTGTGTGTGTGTGTGTGTGTGTGTGTGTGTGTGTGCGTGCGTGCGTGCGTGTGTGCGTGTGTGTGTGTGTGTGTGTGTGTGTGTGTGTGTGTGTGTGTGTGTGTGTGTGTGTGTGTGTGTGTGTGTGTGTGCGTGCGTGTGTGTGTGTGTGTGTGTGTGTGTGTGTGTGTGTGTGTGTGTGTGTGTGTGTGTGTGTGTGTGTGTGTGTGTGTGTGCACGCGCCCGCATGCCCATGTGTGTGTAAACAAAGTAAGAGAGAGACGGAGAGAACAGTTATGTCACCTACACAACCACAATACACGCTCTCACCCAGACACGCATGTGCCTACACTTGTACAAAACACTGTTGTTAACAAGAATACACTTTATTCAGATGTAGGTCGAGATATGTAGATCAAGTAAATATTATAAAGTATAAATTCCAATTTTTACAACAGAAATTCAATAGATCGTTAAAGTAAAACAAAACCCCAATAATGGTAAAACCTTACAAAAAAAGTCGATGCTTGGTTTGTTTTACTACATGATATATTGGGTGACCACAAACGCTTTCTATATCAGCTGCATTCTGCATCATTGTCACCAGTCCCGCTCTTCTTAACACCCTAGCAATACAACTCCGTACAGCAGTCTCAGTTGAGGCCGTCAGTCCATGGGCGACAGCAGTCCATGCCCCAGGCTCCGGGGGAGGAGGTGCTGGTCCCTGGGGGGCAGGGCAGGCAAGACGTGGAGCCGTCTCCAGGAGCAAAGTGGCCCCGCGGACAAGGCTGACACTGAGAGGATCCCTGGGGCAGGTAGTGACCTTTGGGACAGCCCACTGAAAGAAACAGAAGGCTGACACTGAGAGGATCCCTGGGGCAGGTAGTGACCTTTAGGACAGCCCACTGAAAGAAATAGAAGGCTGACACTGAGAGGATCCCTGGGACAGGTAGTGACCTTTAGGACAGCCCACTGAAAGAAAAAGAAGGCTGACAGTGAGAGGATCCCTGGGACAGGTAGTGACCTTTAGGACAGCCCACTGAAAGAAACAGAAGGCTGACAGTGAGAGGATCCCTGGGACAGGTAGTGACCTTTGGGACAGCCCACTGAAAGAAACAGAAGGCTGACACTGAGAGGATCCCTGGGACAGGTAGTGACCTTTGGGACAGCCCACTGAAAGAAACAGAAGGCTGACAGTGAGAGGATCCCTGGGGCAGGTAGTGACCTTTGGGACAGCCCACTGAAAGAAACAGAAGGCTGACAGTGAGAGGATCCCTGGGACAGGTAGTGACCTTTGGGACAGCCCACTGAAAGAAACAGAAGGCTGACACTGAGAGGATCCCTGGGACAGGTAGTGACCTTTGGGACAGCCCACTGAAAGAAACAGAAGGCTGACACTGAGAGGATCCCTGGGACAGGTAGTGACCTTTGGGACAGCCCACTGAAAGAAACAGAAGGCTGACACTGAGAGGATCCCTGGGACAGGTAGTGACCTTTGGGACAGCCCACTGAAAGAAACAGAAGGCTGACACTGAGAGGATCCCTGGGACAGGTAGTGACCTTTGGGACAGCCCACTGAAAGAAACAGAAGGCTGACACTGAGAGGATCCCTGGGACAGGTAGTGACCTTTAGGACAGCCCACTGAAAGAAACAGAAGGCTGACACTGAGAGGATCCCTGGGACAGGTAGTGACCTTTGGGACAGCCCACTGAAAGAAACAGAAGGCTGACAGTGAGAGGATCCCTGGGACAGGTAGTGAC
>JAGGCT020002281.1:17500-24900 GCA_017654935.2 Phymorhynchus buccinoides
AGACAGCTGACGCTACCAGACACCGGGGCATCCAGTCTCGGACAACGGTCCTCTGACAAAATAGAAAACGCACATTGTCTTAACCCTTTCACCGCCAAAGTCGCATTTTAGCACCACAGTGATTTAACACCTTCTTCTTCTTCTTCTTCTTCTTCTTCTTCTTCTTCTTCTTCTTCTTCTGCTGTGGTGGTGACCAACTTCTTTGTACAGAATTGTACACACTTTAGGGGGTGACCATAGAAAAAGAAGCGGAAGAGGGAAAGAGAGAAAAGAGCACACACATTACATTATCAGTTTTCCAAGAAAGGGCTGCACACGTCACCCTATTAGATTTACTTGGGTTCAGCTTCAATATCTAGGGTATATCAGGAGTAGCAAACAAAATAAAAACCTAGTTCCGGGCTGGGGAGGGGAGGACTACAGGGAGCTGCCGGCAGCTACTAATTTTCACGTTCGCCCCCAGCAAGATATATGTCGCTAAAATGCATCAAATTGGGGTATATCCAAAGACCTATTGTCTTAGTTTTGGGAAGTAAGGATAGGCCTTACTTTATACATGCCATAGAGGAATCCCCAATATTGCAGACGGGTTTTGTTTCTCTGCCCAGGTAAGTTTAATGGAAATGTTTGGCTGAAATATGGCTGGCGGTGAAATTATGTTTCTACCATAACCACTCTCGTGTGATTATATCGCTTTCGGAGTAGCCTAGAAACCAGACTGACTTGTCTCCTGTCTCTCGGGAAAGGGTTAGGATTAGGATCAGCCTAGGGATAGTTTCAAAAACCTGAAAGAAGCACACTTTGGGATGGAGGGTCAAAGTACCGGGTTACCACATATCCATGGGTGCTTCTGGGAAATCAAAAAAATCATGCAAGGGGGCGGCCCCAGCGGAGTGCAGGGACAGCGCGCGCACGCACACACAGACACACACACACACACACACACACACACACACACACACACACACACACACACACACACACACACACACACACACACACACACACACACACACACACACACACACACACACACACACACACACACACACACACACACACACACACACACACACACACACACACACACACACACACACACACGCACACACACACACACACACACACACACACACACACACACACACACACACTGATCATACACATACACACACACACACACACACACACACAGACACACAACACACACATGCTACACACACACTACACACACACATACACACACACACACATGCTTACACATACTGATCTTTTTCCACCCCTCTAGACTAGTACAAGTGCTATTATTGATTTCCTATAGAGAGAGAATATAGCAAATGCTTACATAGGCCCTTTTTATTGTACGAGAGAGAGAGAGAGAGAGAGAGAGAGAGAGAGAGAGAGAGAGAGAGAGAGAGAGAGTGTGTGTGTGTGTGTGTGTGTGTGTGTGTGTGTGTGTGTGTGTGTGTGTGTGTGTGTGTGTGTGTGTGTGTGTGTGTGTAAGAGAGAGTGTGTGTGTGTGTGTGTGTTAGAAAATCGTTGCTTCTCAAAATTATCATAATCCGGCGACGCTGGCTCTATGCAGTTTAAAACTCCTGCAAGAAGGAGAATCCATGCATATCTTACTACCTTTGCACTCTGGTTTGCTGCTGAGGGGCTTTCTCTCAGCTCCTTTCCAAGTCATCAGAGGAGGGTACGTTTCCGCCTGCCTGTCGCACTCCAAAGTCGCCTCTTCCAGCAGACTGTAACCGGCGGGACATTCCAGCGTGCAGTTCGCTCCGAAAACGTGGCCGTCATTGCACGTGAGAAGCACGTCGGATGATTGGTTGTTGACGGCGGAGCCCGGATGAGGACACTGCAACACTGGTTGTGATAAAAGAATGGATTTTGTAATGGACTTGTGGTCAAAGAAAGAGATTCAGGAGGGGGAGGGGGGGGGATGCACGGCGAGAGAAAGAGCATGGGGGGGGGGGGGGGGGAGGAGTATTGAGCTTAGCACTTACCAATCATTAATCTCTTAGTTTTAAGCTCTGCAGACTGGAATACGGCATTGCATTATATACACTCAGGAAAGGCAAACACAGAGGATGGACAGGACATAATATGTCCTGTCCATCCTCTGTGTTATTTCAAATTAATAAGACTTCCGATAGTACAACATCTTGCCAGACAAAAAACAACAGCAACAACAACAAAGACCCCAATAACGCAACCATAATACACACTTCCTTCCTTCCCCTCACCTTCATCCCCACCCCACCCCACCCCACCCCACCCCACCTCCCCCACCCATCGAGCCAACGTCCAGTCACTCAACATGTTTCTTTTTAAAAAAATCACAGCATGCCAACAGAACAATGGGTGAAAATAGTAAAATACAAGCAGATAATACACGCGTACACGCACCTGTCACCGTCACATTAAACTGGCAGCTTATCCAGTTGTTGGACGCGTCAGTCGCCTCACACGTCACGGTGGTGTTCCCTACAGGAAATGACGCACCGGAAGTGACGTCACATACCACGCTGACGTTATATCGGGAACTATCGGAGGCCTCCATAGGGGGCCATGTCACGGTAGTGTCTTGACCAATTCTGGGGGCGAAGACTGGTAGGTGTGACGGGCATGGGACGGTGAAGTGTGGCGCTTCCAAATCTGTGAAATAGAAAGGTTTGACACCATGTGTGTGTGTGTGTGTGTGTGTGTGTGTGTGTGTGTGTGTGTGTGTGTGTGTGTGTGTGTGTGTGTGTGTGTGTGAAGAAGACTGTCCTGAAACAACTTAACGATCATCTATCCTCACACAATCTTCATCATCCTTATCAGTCTGCCTATAGAACCAACCACAGTACAGAAACAGCCCTTGTTCAAATCGTCAATGACCTCTTACTTGCTTCTGATGCTGGTCAAATCTCTCTTTTGACACTTCTTGATCTCTCTGCTGCCTTTGATACCATAGACCACTCCATTCTTCTGTCTCGTCTTGAACATACTTTTGGAATTAAGGGCCCTGCTCTTTCTTGGTTTTCCTCCTACCTTTCTGATCGTTTTCAATCAGTTCTGGTCAATGGTCGTCAGTCTGAACAGGTTAGGCTTTTTTGTGGAGTCCCCCAGGGGTCTGTGCTTGGTCCTGTCTTGTTTACTTTGTATACGTCACCTCTTGCCAATGTCATCGATCAGCACAACATGAAACATCACTTCTATGCAGATGACTCACAACTCCAAAACAGTACAACCCCTGAAGATCTAGATTCCATTCTTACAGAAAGTAACAACTGCTATATTGATATTCAAAATTGGATGGTTCAAAATAAACTTCAATTAAATGGTGAAAAAACCGAAGCAATGCTTGTAGGGACAAAAAACAAACTAGCCTCTGTTTCCATAGAGTCAATCCAACTGGGTAACAATATCATTCCCCTCTCAGACTCAGTCAAAAACTTAGGTGTCACTTTGGACAATACTCTTTCCATGCAGAGTTTCCTGACTCAGACCTGTCAGTCCTGCTACTATCAAATTCGTTGCATTGGCTATATTCGTAAATACCTCTCAGATGAAGCCACAGCAAAGCTTGTTACTTCCCTCATCCTATCTCGTATTGACTACTGTAATGCTCTCCTTTCTGGCCTATCAGTCTCTTCTCTATCTTGTCTCCAGCGTATTCAAAACACAGCTGCTCGTCTTGTCCTTAGGAAGAAAAAGTTCGATCATGTTAGCCCTCTTCTGCGTTCTTTGCACTGGCTTCCTGTCGCAGACAGAATTGAGTATAAATTAAACACACTTTGCTATAAATCTATTCATAAAGCTGCTCCATCTTACCTCTGTGACAATATTTCCATCTATACGCCAGCTCGCACTTTACGTTCAGTTTCTGACCCTCTTTCTCTCCAGATCCCTAGGTATAAGCTTTCAACTGTTGGTCGGCGCTCTTTTGCTGTCTCAGGACCGACCTCCTGGAACAAACTTCCGCTCTCCCTCCGTCAGCGACCGACTCTCTCTGCTTTCAAAGCTAACCTCAAAACCCACCTGTTCCCCCGTCATTAAAGCTCCTCTCTCTTTATCTTCTCTCTCTTGCCATTAGGTCTGTTTCTGCTATATTCCATTTATGTTATCTGTGTGTGTTCGCGTTGTATTGCATTTGTGTTTGAATGCGCTTTGAATGCTAACGTGTGTGTGCGCTTTGATTTGATTTCTATCAAGATTCAGCGCCGTATAAATACTGTATGTTGTTGTTGTTGTTGTTGTTGTTGTTGTTGTTGTGTGTGTGTGTGTGTGTGTGTGTGTGTGTGTGTGTGTGTGTGTGTGTGTGTGTGTGTGCGTGCGTGTGCGTGCGTGCGTGTGCGTTCGTGCGTGCGTGCGTGCGTGCGTGTGTGCGTGCGTGCGTGTGTGCGCGCGCGTGTGTGTGTATGTGTTTACTATAAATACCGATAGCCATAGAGTTTTAGTCCTAGGATATCACCAGGTGGAAACAACAAAGCGTTCTTACATTTCATTACAATCTTAATTTCTATACATTCTTCTTCGTCGTCTTCTTCTACATGACGTTAAAACAAAAATATACAGTAAAACCACACAACAACAACAGTAATACATTTCACATTAGAAACAAATGTTGATCTTTTGACGCAAATAGACCCCCATAGTCAAATATGGACAACTTAAAAATCATTATGACATGGTCACGGACTCACCCACACAACTTCCGGCTTCTGTCCAATTCTGGTCGGCCTGGCAACGCACTTTGACCTCGCCTGTTACGCTGTAGCCAGGGTCACAGGTCAAAGTGCACTGATCCTGAAAGTGGCGACCTTGAGAGCACGAGATAGACCCTGACCCAACTTCCGGTGGTTCTGGACACTCAACGGCTGTACGAAACGAAGAAGAAAAGACGTCTATTGTTAGCCTTTAACCCTTTCACCGCCAGCCATTTATCAGCCGAAACATACCATTAAACTTAACTTTGTAGAGAAAAAAATAATCTGCAATATTGCGAATTCCTCTGTGACATATGTAACATTAGGCCTATCCTTACTTCCCAAAATTAAGAAAATAGGGTCTTTGAATATCAGGCCCTGATTTGATGCCTTTTAGTGACATGGGTGTTAAACCATTGTGGTGCATAAATGCGACATTGGCGGTGAAAGAGTTAATATACCGTTTATTGTTAGCTTTCATGAAGTAATTGTGATGTACAGACATGACCTCAAATGCTTTAGCTCGTATTGCTTGTAAGCATTTGACAAAGTTGTCATACAAGCATACAAACAACACATCTACTACAAACAACGACTCTTGTACACGTCACGTGTAGTGTTTGTATCCATGCGTGTGTAAATGCGTGAACATCTGTGCTCGTGTTTGTGCGTGTGTCAATCAAACAAATTAAGCTTAAAGTTACCAACGTTGAAAGGATTTACATAAATCATATTATATAGGCCTGAACACTGAAAATCTTTTGTTTGATCGTCACATCGCAAAGGCTAAATATCCCACATGTTCCTGTTCTCAAGGTCGCCATTTTACCTTGGCACGAAGGCGCCTCTGCGTCCCAGTGAGTCGTTCCCAGGCACGTCATTGAAGAGTGACCTTGAAGACTGTGACCTTCCCTGCAGCTAAACGTGCACTCCGACCCCTCCACGTGACCCATTTTGCACGTCACGTGACTTTTGGCGGGTGTCTCGATTGGAGGACACTCCTTGGCTAAGAGGGAGGGAAAAGGAGGGTGGAGGGGAAAAAAAGTTATGATAGTGGTTTTTTTTTAATGTAATAAATATGTAATGCTCACGCGCGCGTGCGCACAAACACACTTAGACAGAAGCACGTACACATACACACAGCTAGGCCTACACGCACAGACACAAACGCACATACGGACACACACACACACACACACACACACACACACACACACACACACACACACACACACACACACACACACACACACACACACACACACACAGCTAGGCATACACGCACAGACACAAACGCACATACAGACACACACACACACACGCGCGCGCGCGCGCGCGCGCTCACATTCGTGCACGCGAGCGATCACACAAACATTCATGAACGCATAATACGCACGCACATAGATACGTAGGCACGCAAGAACGCACACACATGCAAGCGTATGGTGCAAATTCGCATCTGTGTATTGTTTGTGTGGCTGGCTCTTCCTCTTAGGTCCTCTCTGTTTCTGTTGCTGTTGTTATGTAGGTTCTAAACTCTCTCACTTTGTATTCGTCTATGACTATCTTCGCCTTTATGTCTTTTTTACTGCCCCTCTCTCTCTCTCTCTCTCTCTCTCTCTCTCTCTCTCTCTCTCTCTCTCTCTCTCTCTCTCTCTCTCTCTCTCTCTCTCTCTCTCTCTCTCTCTCTATCTCTCTCTCTCTCTCTCTCTCTCTCTCTCTCTCTCTCTCTCTCTCTCTCTCTCTCTCTCTCTCTCTCTCTCTCTCTCTCTCTACTCTCTCTCTATACTATCCAACCAAAATAATTATTTTCATTTATTTGGTTTCTCTGAATCACGTTTATCAAGTGATGTATCAGATAATATCATATCAATTCCAGGTTACAGTATCGTTAGACGTGATGCTTCAGAAAAATTAGAAACAGGAATTATAGCATATGTACATAACTCAATTAATTATAAACAGGTTCAGTTATTTGATAAGTATAAGATTGAGTGTATATGGTTACAGATTCAGTTCAAAAGTAGTAAACCACTTTTTGTTGCTTTCTTATATAGGAACCCAGAGGAACGTGTTGAATGGTTCGATCGTTTCGAACTGATGATGGAAGATGTTTATAATCATTCCTTGGAAGTCGTTCTTCTGGGTGACTTTAACATTGATTTACAAAAACCACACAATAGATGGAAACAAACCTATGAATTATGCAATCTAACTCAACTTATAAAGACACCAACAAGGGTATCATCACAGTCACAAACGTTAATTGATCACATTTATATAACCAATCCTACTAATGCATTAGAAATATCAGTACCATGCTATGGTCTCAGTGACCACTACCCAGTCTGTCTAACATGGTCCGCAAAGGGTGTCAAGATACCCCGGTTATTTCATAAAACCATACACTATCGTAATTATAATAAATTTGTTGAAGAAGATTTTGTTAGGGACTTATGCAATATTAATTTTTCAAGCATATATCAATTCACTGACCCTGATGATGCTCTTATAGAGTGGTACAATATTTTTGTTCCAGTTTTAAATAAGCATGTACCACTCACAACTAAACGTGTTAAATTAACTGAAAAGCCTCCTTGGTTAAAGGAAGAGATAGGAGCAGAAATAAAAATTCGTGACAATTTGTTGCTAACGACAGGGAAAGATGATCAGTTTAGACAAAAACGGAATAAAATAACAACAATGAAA
>JAGGCT020002282.1:0-25000 GCA_017654935.2 Phymorhynchus buccinoides
TTATTTAATTTTCTCTGGCAGTCAAGGGGTTATTAACCCCATATTAACCAAATCTTAGAAGAAAAAAGAAACCCTAATTTTCTATTGCTGCTCGAGTTTGGAAGGGTTAACCCTCTTGCATTTATTCCAGTCAGCCGGAAGTTGCCTCTGTTCTTCTTCTTCTGTGTTCCCAGGCTCTATGGCCATAATGGGTGGGGTACGTATGTGTCTGGTTGGTCTCCCCGCTGCGTACAGCCGACACATTCCGATTTCGGAGGAGCTCAAAGGAGAAAAATTATTTGGAAGTTTGTTTGTTTGGGAAAAAAGGCAGGAGAATGGGACAATAAGTCGGAAAGATAGTAGATGACAGAAAGCAAAAGGAAAAGGCAGAGTCGAAGAGAGTGGCGGATTAGAGGAAGTTACAAGCACAGAACTTCCAGAAGGTGGGAGAACTATTTTTACGAAAGACCCCCCCCCCCCCCCCGGTATCCCCACGGGGAGGCCTCTATTCAAATCGGCCCAAACCGCCCGTGGCTTGCCCCCCTCACCCTGAGACCCCCTCTGATGGCATTTTCATCGCGCAGTACTAAGTTCTGGCCTGTTTTACACACACCATGAAGAAGCTTCTCACTTGCCATGATGTGATAGGAACTGTATGGCGCTCTGTGTGCTTCAAAAGACAGATTTTCCCGACAATATGTGAACGAATCTGTACACTAGAACAGTAGAAGAAGTTGTTTTTTTTCCTTCTGTAGCAAACGTGAATGCAAGAGGGTCATTAAAGGAAACAAGGGTTTTTTCTGACTTGTCAACCCTACCCCCATCTTCAACTTTTCAATTTTCAGACTCTGAAACCTAGAAGCAATTCTGGCAAGAGAATTAATCAAAACGTGTACACGATGGTGTGTGTGGGGAAATAATGATGAAGCCAACATGTGTGCACCTCTAACCATAACAAAATGATATACATAGTAGTAGTGATATCCGCTTGTGTGTTCAATAATAGTCACATGTATGTAATTCGGCTATATCTTTGTGCTGTATCCTAACACCAATACTAATCAGTACGGAATAATAATAATAATAATAACTAACATTTATAGAGCGCCCTTTCTCCCTTGAGCTCACGGTGCTTCACAATTATTTAAATAAATAAATATATACATAGATCATAAATATATGAATAAGCTACTGCAATATCAACTATCACAAACATTCACACAGCCACAACACGCATGTACACACACACACGCCCACACACACACGCGCGCACACCCACACACAATGTGAGGAACAGTTTTAAGGCAGGAAACGGGACAAGGAATAAATCAGAGGTATTGCCGGAAGAGGTGAGTTTTAAGAGCGGTTTTGAAATATTTGAAAGATTTAGCAGAACGAAGTTCATATGGTAGGGAGTTCCAGATAGAAGGGGCGCTGAAAGAAAATGAACATTCACCATATGTCTAATGAGGTTGTTCAAGTGCTGGAAAAGGGGTGTATGTATGTATGTACTACACTGGGGGTGACTGAGGGGGAAACAATCGTAATCATTGCCCCCCAAAACTTTTTGTTTGTTTGTTTGTATTAAAGCAGACATGCCTACTGTTACGATTTGGCCGTAGCAGCTACGAAAAATAAAGCTTTGCTACGGAGCTACGGCAACCTTAACATTGTTACGGGGAGAAAAAAAAAATTGCAAACACATTTTATTTTTGTTTGTGCCGTTCCTGTTTTTGTCTGTTTCCAAGAGCAGACGCGCGATAGCCTAGTCACTTCCATTTTTATCAAAGTGACTGTGCATGCGTTCTTATTACTTTCTCTGAAAAAATGGCAGAATCCAGCAGCAGTAGCGATTCGGGAGATGTTTCAAGTGAAGAAAAACGAACCCAAACCAGAAAACGAAAATCATCTGGCGCACCACCTTGTTCTAAGAAAAAACATCGGCCTGCCGCACAATTTTTCAAAATAGCTTACTCGGAGTCGCCTTGCATCGTCAGAAGTCGACTTGGTGCGAACCATGCTCACTGCAACCTCTGCCATGCAGACTTCTCTGTGAATCATAGCGGTAGAGACGATTGCCGTTGACACGTTCAATCGGCGAAACATAAGCAGTACGTTTCGGCCGTCATTTGTGGATGCTTCTGAAAAATTTGCTATGCTACTGAAAATTGATGGATGGGCTACTGATTGGAAAAATTCCAAGTAGGCAGGTCTGATTAAAGCATTGATTGAAACATCAGTGACAGTTGTCATGTAGGTATTCAAAATATTTTCGGTTCCAATAAAGATATTGTGGAAAGAAGGTCACAGCGTTATTGGTTGTAGTGAGGTATTTATTGCCTTTGGGTACCCCCCCCCCCCCCCCCCTTAATTGTTTGTAGACTAATGATAGCAAGGTTTTACAGGCTACTGGTAGCTTCATACTACTATATATATGGCAAATGTTAAGAAAAGCCCCCTCCTCTGCACCCTTCCATTCATTTCTGGCTGTTCCCTCCTCCGCTGTCGCATTCTCAGATTACCGCTGACACTAAGCTGACCCTAACCCTATCCCTAACCCTAGCCCTAACCTGAAACCGCTGTTGCATTCCCTTAGAGTTAGGGTTAGAAATAGAGTTAGGGATAGGTTTAGGGTCAGTTTAGTGTCAAATACACACAAACAAACAAAAGTTGGTGATTATACAGATGTTCGCCTTGTGGTCCGAAAACTACGGTATTATTTTAGAGGCGTGAACAGAAAATGTAAGTTGTTCCAAATAAGCTTAGTGAGAGACTCCACATCTAGATCTAGACCGACAAAGTTGTGAAGATGAAAAAATGACTGCAGTACCTTTTAGAGTAACGTAAAAATGGAAGGTATAAAAAAAAACCAAGGTACCTGTGAAAAGGAGAAACTTCAACGTTTCGTGCCCTAGTTGTGAAGACCTTAGTATGAGCGAGTCATCATGGCATATGCTCATGTTTTCTGTCATCACTATTGAAATGTAAGAAATTGTATCAACTACTGCTCTTGAACAACAAAATTGGAAGTATTGAACAGTATAAATCATAAGTACATTGGTTGGTATTGGGTGCTTTGTTGCCACTACTAATGGTGTGTGCTTGCAAAAATTGTGTGTGTGTGTGTGTACACCTCCGTAGGGGATACCGGGGGGTCTTTCGTACAAATAACTCCCCCACCTTCTGGAAGTTCTGTGCTTGTAACTTCCTCTAATCTGTCACTCTCTTTGACTCTGCCTTTTCCCTTTGCTTTCTGTCATCTACTATCTTTCTGCCTTTCCGGTCCATTCTCCTGCCCTTTTTTTCAAAAAACACTTTCAAAAAGATTTCCCCCCCCAGCCGAAGTCGGACATACTGGGCCTAATTATTTCTTACCTAGGCGCATAACGGCAGCATGACGCATCTGCGCTCATATTTGACAGGAAACTGTCTGAGCGATTCGAAGAAGAAGAAAGAAGTATGTATGTGCTTTTGTGTGTGTGTGTGTGTGTGTGTGTGTGTTTGTTTCAAGTTCAAGTATACTTGAATATCTCCAAAAGATAAATTCAATGTGCATAATTATGTGCATGCATGCACAAGCTTGTGCGTATACATATACCTGTTTATGGTTTAAAACATTTTTAGTAAATGCTAGAAACCTTTGATATATTGCATACCTACGTGTATTCATATTTCTCTCTCCCTGATTAATACTTGTAATCCCTTTGCGCGCGTGTGCGTGTGTGTGTGTGTGTGTGACAGATAAATTCTAGCTTTTCCTAGAAAGCCCGGTAACAATGTTTTGCTGTTCAAAACAGTTTGAATAGTTACGTTTAACTTTCGCCTTGTTTCGTGGTTCTGCGTTTTGTATGCCTTGACTCATGAGTTTGTTGTATTTTTTGTGTGCACACAAAGTTTATTGTGCATGGATTTTATTGTGGTTTTGGTTTGTGAGTGTGTGTGTTTTAGTATGTTTTTGTGAAATACTATCAATTGCTCAACTTCAGCCCATATCAAATTTTTACTGTAATGTGCATTTCAGGCATTGCCTTGTTTTGTGTAATTTCAGAAGTTAAAAAAAAAGTTCACCTGACAGATTTTAATTTTATTTTTTTTTAAATGTTTATGTTGGTAGCGTTTGCTTTTTTTCTGTTTTATTAAGTTTTTGGGTTTTTTTCAGAATGATTTTCTCTTTATTTTACTTCCCCATATACTTCTCCTTGTATCTCTCTCTCTCTCTCTCTCTCTCTCTCTCTCTCTCTCTCTCTCTCTCTCTCTCTCTCTCTCTCTCTCTCTCTCTCTCTCTCTCTCTCCCTCTCTCTCTCTTATCCATGCCTATTTAGATTAGTTCTCCTGTTGTCTTCAAAAAATGAAAATTCTGTCAAGTCATTTTCTCTGTATCTGTATGGCTTGTACCCACGTGTCATATCCGGCCACAAGGAGCGCTCCATATTATGGGAGACCGCCATCTTAGTCAGTAACTTTGTTTGAAAAATGCCAGATCGATGCTGTTTACACACAAATAAGGACTAAGATGGCGACACTTCCGTTGGAAGGGTCGAGATGCGCACGCAGGTGGGGGGAGCCATAAGGCATTTAAGAGGCGAAATGCTATGTGTATGTGGAATTATCTAGCCTTTATTGCTTTTGTTGTGTTGTTTGTTTACCCCCCTTCTAAGGGGCTATGGCCTTTATGAATAAAATATCCGAATCTCTCTCACTCTCTCTCTCTCTCTCTCTCTCTCTCTCTCTCTCTCTCTCTCTCTCTCTCTCTCTCTCTCTCTCTCTCTCTCTCTATTTATTAAACGCGAACTCACACAAGAGCCAGTAGTAAAGTTAAGGTATTTTTATCTCTGGTTTGTGGACCACAATTGTTAGCCATTTTACAAACATCCTTGAATATTCCAATTTTGAAAAAAAAGAAGAATATTACAGTGAAACCTCCCTTTTAAGACCTTCAAAAATCATCCAAAATGAGGTCTTATAAGGGAGGGTACTTTAAGGGAGGTAATTTTAATACTTCAAAGAAGGGCAATGTTTCAGAGAAGTAGGTCTTATGTGGGAGGAAGTCTTATAATGGGAGGTTCAACTGTATTGTGTTTCTTAATGTTATAATTGTGCTCAGATTAGTGATACAGTGGAACCTCCCTTATAAGACCTTCAAAAACCATCCCAAATGAGGTCTTATAAGGGAGGGGTCTTATAAGGGAGGGGTCTTATAAGGGAGGTAATTTTAATACTTACAAAGAAGGGCAATGTCTCAGAAAAGTAGGTCTTATATGGGAGGGAGTCTTATAATGGGAGGTCTTATAAGGGAGGTTCCACTGTATGAAATACGAACTCACATAAGAGCCAGTAGTAAAGTTAAAGTATTTTGATCTCTGGTTTGTAGACCACAATCGCTAACCATCTTACAAACATCCTTGAATATTCCAATTTGAAAAAAAAAGAAATAGTATTGTGTTTCTTAGTGTTATAATTGTGCTCGTATTAGTGAAATGCTGATATTTCGAATTGGATATTTTATATTCAGAGTAACGGCTCAGTTTTCTCAAATAGATAATAATGTGGTAATGAAATACCAAAAAAACCCACCTAAAGCTGGAAACGTACATTATTGCATTTTGAAATGAATGGCTGCGTTCTTTTATTATTCTCCTTCTTCTGCATTCCCTGGCCATAATGGGTGAGGTACATATGCGTCCGGTTTTCAGTTTTCACCGGTCTCCCCGCTACATACAGTCGACACATTCCGATTTCAGAGGAGCTCAAAGGAGAGAATTTTTTTATTTTTTTTAAAGGCAGGAGAATGGGCCAGTAAGTCAGAAAGATAGTAGATGATAAAAAGTCAGACTCAAAGAGAGTGGCAGATTAAAGGAAGTTACAAGCACAGAACATCCAGTAAGGTGGGGGGAACTATTTTTTTTATGAAAGACTCCCCCGGTATCCCCACGGGGAGAGACTCGTGGAGGGGGGCGGTGTCGTCCAGCTCCCAGTATGGAGGCACGAGGCATCCACCCACACTGCCCCAGTTTCCGATACATTAGCCTTGCCCTTATTTACAGAGGGGTTAAGGGATTTTCTTTTTGAACCCTCACGAAAACATTTACGAAAACATCCGTGCGGAAACCCATCGACAATCCTCGAATACAGTAAAATAAAATAAAAATAAGCGGATGGGATGAATAATTATGCAGGTGAGTTTCCACGTGTAATGTGCACAGTCTTTTATAACAAATTAAAACAAAGTCGACAGTGAAACCCCCCCCCCCCCCCCCACCCCACCCCACCCCACCCCCCCCCAAAAAAAAGATTTAATAACAAAAACAGCACAAGCTATGACGTTGACTGAACGAGTTGAACAGGAAACGTTGTAGCTTGTGTTGTTTTTGTTACTAAATCTTTTTTCTGGTGGGGGGGGGGGGGGTGGGGTCAATATCGACTTTGTTTTAATTTGTTGTGAAGCTTACTTAACCCCCAGCAGTCATCTTCATTTTTTCAGTCTTTTATATTTCTTCCATTTTTTTGTTTGTTTGTTTGTTCGCGGATGGGTTTCCTTACGGAAGTTTTTGGTAAATGTGCACACAGCCTCAGATTGACAATTTTGGAAAGACACTACGTGTGGGGGATGGGGCGCGTATCATTAACTCATTCGCATCGCAACGATTTTGAATTATTAACAAAACTCACAAATCATACCAGCCATACACCCAAACAGAACATACATAAACAAAAGAAGATTAGGGTTTTTTTACTTCAGGTTTAGACATAGGAAAGTGGTAGATCAGATTTTTTTTTATATATATAGACTATATAGAAAAACTGTCCACACCGATTGGTTGCCTCACAACAAACCGCTACAAAAGCAAAGTCAGAGGCAAAATTGTGGTCTAAGGGAACGATGCGAGTTTAGAAGTGACCAAGGTATGGTGTGCACACAGATTTACTTCCCTTGAAGCAAATGCATCAAATTGATAGCTATCTATTAATTCCAGACATATATGGCCGGAACGACTTGAATGAGTTAACTCAAGTGTTGTTTTTCAACGCTGTTGTTGTCTCTCTCTCTCTCCGTTCACCAGGCCCAAGAATTAGGCAACGACCCTCTCTCCACCCAAGAGACGGACCCTTCTTCCACCGCCCCAGCCTCAGCCTCTTCCCAGGCTGCTGCGCCCGTGAGCATGCCCATGATGTTCAACCCTGCGCAGTTCGCCTCCGCGCAGCAACCCTCCGCTGCTGGAAAAGGGGCCAACGCCAGCAAGAGCGGCGGTGTCGGGGCAGGAGGGGGTATGAAGTACGGGCATCGTAGGGTGTATCCGAAAAAGTGATCATGATGATTGGTTTGGACTGGAGGATAGATTGGTAGATATATTTGTGTGTGTGTGTTAAGGATTGCATTTTTGGTGTACGTGTGCTTGGATGCTAGTAGTAGCCGGACTGAAAGATTGGTGAGTGTGTGTTCAACCCTGCGCAGTTCGCCGCTGCACAGCAGCCCTCTGCTGCGGGAAAAAGGCGGCAAACGCCAGCAACGACAGCAGCAAGAGCGGTGTTGTCGGGGACTGGAGGGGGTATGAAGTACGGACATCGCAGCGTGTACCCCAAGAAGTGATGATGATTGGTTTGGACTGGAGGATAGATTGATAGATAGACCGGTGTGTGTGTGTGTGCATGCGCGCTTGCTTGTGCGCGTGTGTGTGTGTGTGCCAGCAATACCAAGATAGGAGCAGGAGGAGTTAGGGGTATGCAGTACAAACGTCGCAGAGTCTACCCGAAGAAGTGACGATGATGATGATGATGATGATTTGGACTGGAGGATACATTCATGGATGCAATTTTGCCTTGGATACCAGGCAGCGCCTGTTTTTAAAAATTTTGACCCCCAAAAAAAAAATTGATTCAAAGTTCAAGGGAAAAAAAGTGTTGAATTCTCGCTGTACAAGCCTGGAATAAGCTTCAAATTGAGTATGATTTTGCTTTTTCTTCAGCTTCAGGGGCGCGTTGCCCCTCTGATCCCCCCAGCAGGGGCTTTGGACCCCTGCCTTGTCTGTTTTTTGGATTTTCTCCAGTTGCATCCATGTATAACATTGATAGTTAGATTGGTTTGTGTATCATGTGTGTGTATGTGTGCACGCATGTCAGTGATAGATGAATGATATTGAGAATGTGTATGATGTGATGAGTATTGCCTGAATGTTTTGGTTGGTGGGTTTTTTTAACGTTAATGTCTGTGCGAGCTTGGCATCGTAAAGTCTGTTTAAAGCTTGAATTCGAAAGGAATCGCTTTAATCTATCTATTTCAGGATAATTTACCAATAGATAGATTGGTGTGTGTGTGTGTGTGTGTGTGTGTGTGTGTGAATTCACGAAGGATTACGTTGGCCCGTCTGAGTGATCGTCGCATCGACCGAACAGTGTAACCTCTTCTTTAATCGCTCAGACAGTTTCCTGTCAATAATGAGCGCAGATTCGCCATGCTGCCGTTATGCGCCTACCTAAGAAATAGTTAGGCCCAGCAAGTCCGATTTTGGCTGGAGAAAATGTTTTTTGAAAGTGTTTCGTGGAAAAAAAGGCAGGAGAATGGACCCGGCAAGGCAGAAAGATAGTAGATGACAATAAGCAAAGGGAAAAGGCAGAGTCAAAGAGAGTGACAGATTAGAGGAAGTTACAAGCACAGAAATTCCAGAAGGTGGGGGAACTATTTATAGAAAAGACCCCCCGGTATCCCCACGGGGGGAAACTATGAATGTTTTAATTGAAAAAAAGGGTCACTTCTATATTGCACTGAATGTTTTAAGGTTTCTGTGAACCAGGATCATTTAAAGAGGCTTGATTGTACATGTAATGTCCCCCCGAGGGGATACAGGGGGGTCTTTTGTATAAATAGTTCCCCCACCTTCTGGAAGTTCTGTGCTTCTACCTTCCTCTACTCTGTCACTCTCTTTGACTCTGCCTTTTCCCTTTGCTTAACTGTCCTCTTACTATCTTTCTGCCTTACCCGGTCCATTCTCCTCCTGCCTTTTTTCACGAAACACTTTCAAAAACATTTCCTCCAGCCGAAGTCAGACTTGCTGGGCCTAACTATTTCTTAGTTAGGCGTGTAACGGCATCTGTGCTCGTAATTGACAGGAAACTGTCTGAGCGATCGAAGAAGAAGAAGAAGTACATGTCGTCGGTGACATTCACAAACCTCATATCTCAATGTTGGTAGTTTTGAGAAAAACGAATTTAACTGTTTTAAAAAGTAACTGCGCTGGCCACAATTGATTAACTATGATGAATATGTTGTTTGAGATATTGCGAGTTAAATCCTGCATTCTGTTAAAATGACTGAAAACGGGTTTTTTAGACTTGAAAAGAACGAAGATACGAGGTTTTGTCCTTAACTAGATCTGAATTTGGGACTTACGAGTTTTTCTTCTATGTTCACAATCTCATTTACCCCAGATAGAAAGTCGTTAGAGATACGAGCTTTTGGTGGAAGGTGGCGGGAAAAATGAAAAGAACTGACTATGTATCTAACTCAAATCCCCCCAAAATCGAGATACGAGGTTTGTGAATGTCACCGATGATGTGATGTGACACTATTTGCCGTAGATGTGTATCGCTGTACCCTGCATTTTGTCTCTCTCTCTCTCTTTTCTGTGGTGGTTTCGTCGTTTATCCGTTTCTTTCTCTCTTTTCTTTTCTTCGTCCCTCTTGTATTCCGTTGTTGTTCCATGGACGTGAGTCGCGCGTGAGTGCAAATATGGACTCTTTTTTTTCTGGAGTCTTCTAGCGCCCGCACAGTTGAATGAATAGTATTGGGGGATATTATTACGTGATGTTCTTTTCTTGCTTTCTCTCTTGGTGAATTTGAATCTTATCTGCGTGTGTATTCGGTTTTTTCTTGGAATCGGAAAGGGCATTGAGTCGTACTAAAGAGAACAAAGTTTTTAGTTGTTTTTTCCTTTGTGTTATGATTTTGTTTTTGTTTTTTGATTTTTTTTTAAAGTCGTCTGTTTTACGCTCACTTTTTGGGTGTGGCTCATTTTCTCATACTTGTCTTACTTGTCAAATGATGCAATCTTATTATTTGATTGAATTTGTTGTTCTTTTGTGGAATACGGTCAGGATTCGGCTTGGCTTTTGCATGTCTTTTTTTTTTTCTTTTTTTTTTTTTTTTTTTTTAAATTAATTGATGATTGGTTGAGGGGGATGGGGGTGAAGCATGGATCACACGACTGTTTTAACGTTAATGTTTGTGTGCGCGTGTGTGTGTGTGTGTATTTATGGTTGGAACTATGTAAAAGAGTACCTTATATGGGCGTTGATGTTTCCTTTTTTATTATTTTTATTTTTTATTTTTCGTTGATGTTGTTTCCATTCGAAAGCAACAACAACAACAAAAGTGTAAGCGATGACTACGATTTTCATTGAGGCTGTTTCGTTATGGTAAAAGAGGTTTAAACAATGATTTTTTCAATCATTATCTTTGATCAGTTTTGTTGGTGCAAGGTGTTAAAACGATTATGCGTTGAATGATTTGAAATCATTATGTGTTCATTTTGTTTTTCTTGTGGTTGAAGGTGTAAATGTTATAATAATTTTTTTCCCATTGATTTCTGGTGGTAGATGATATAATTGATGACACCTCTTTTTCTTATATTTTACGTCTGCTTATTCTTTGGTTGATGGGTGTAATAAATGTTGATTTGATTTATAGAGTATTATTGCGCATTTCTAGAAAATGTAAGCGCCATGTTGATTTTCTTTCTCTCGCCCGTAAGTAAGATAATGATGACGATGATGATGATGATGATGATAATGGTGACAGTTCATTAATAAAGATTCATCATCTAAACAAAAGAAAGATGTGTATGTATATATATATATATATATATATGGATATATTTTATTGTCTGCTCTGCCATCTGTTTTTTTCCTGCACAGTACGTTCCCCTCTTTCATCGTGTTGCGTGTAAAGCGGATCTGTTTTCCCTACGGATTTGTCCGTAATTATTACGTTTTGAGACCTCCGATTACGCTACTACGATCAGCAGCAACAAATTCTGCATTTCAGCTGAACGAGTGCGAAAAAAAAGAAAGAAGAAGAAGAAAATCGATTGAAAGCATTATTATGTTTGGCACTGTCGTCAACTATCAAAGCTAGTGATGTCCCTTGGCTCGTTTCTTCCAATCGGTCCGCTTCCTGTTTACAGACCCAGCAGATCGCCATTTTCATAGGTGCGATCACAATTATGGCGCGAAAAAAACAACGCATGTTAGCATCGTCGTGTGAATATCGCCCCGACCCCCCCGTCAACAAACAATTCGACAGATGTTGAAGTTGGGTTTGGATGGGAAGTTGTAGCATGGCGTGCATGTATGGCGCCCCACCTGCTGAAGAAAAGTTCCGACCGACGGTAGCTGAAAATTCTGGTGGAAGGATTTCTCAGCCGGAAAAATTACTGACAGATGCCTGAAGTTACTGATTTCAGAGCTTGGATTGCTTACTGACAGTGAAAATTTGGGGTAAACAGGTCTGTGAACATTGCATCAGTTTATGTATTTTTGTCGTTTCAGTGCACACACTGCCTAGTTGTTGGTTTTTGGGTTTTTTCAACGTTTTTATTTTGGTCGTCTTGTTTTTTCCATTGGTCTTTCATGGGAACGTGAGGGTCAGGGTGTGTGTGTGTGGGGTGGGGTGGGTGGGGGGGTTGCACAGATGTGCATATGAGTTTTTTGGTCGGAAGTTCGGTCACACGACCTCAAGTGGTTCGATCGTCTGTGATGAAGGCCCGAGCAAACAGGTACTAAAGTTGAAGTGGACGATCAGAATGGAAGATGAGGATGGAGGAATGATGGGAAGGGAGGTGAGGGGGGGTGGGGATGGGGAGGCGACTGGTGGTGGAAAATCATCTCAACATTTGAGTGCATCATTTACATTTAGCGTACTTTTGTATCATTTTTGTTGTTGTTGATACTGTATGTGTTGTTTAGCTTCTGAAGTGTTTTGGGCGTTTGTCTGCAAAAACGCTTGCTTTCTTGATTTGGCTGAAAAGAATGCATGCGTCTCTTGCTTTCATCATGGCCATTTCTTGCTCAGCGCCACCTTAATTTTCACTGAATTCTGAGCCATAACGTGAGCGTGAGGCCGGGTTCACATTAGACGCGTAAGTTCCGTACGGAAAACCCTAAATAAGTGGAAGAAAGAAGGATAAAAGTTTACGCATATAGGGGAAATTTGGACACGTGCGCAAATCTTTTCCGTTTGTTTCACTTATTTATGGATTTCTCGGCTGAAAAAATCTCCTCTTTTTTGATCTTCATCCACTTTCATGCCTGTTAACGGAGGTAAAGTCATGCCTTTGCGTGTAACTCTTTAAGTATAACGTTTTTCGCATATGGCATGAAAAGATTTCATTGAACTTTATAGAGTCACAGCTTGTGATATATCGAAAATCTTTTCTTTTTTTTCATTCATACCAGAGGACTTGGAGATCAAAAAGGTACAGCCCCCCCCCCCCCCCCCCCCCCCCCCCCCCGTGGGGATACCGGGGGGTCTTTTGTATAAATAGTTCCCCCACCTTCTGGAAGTTCTGTGCTTGTAACTTCCTCTCATCTGTCACTCTCTTTGACTCTGCCTTTTCCCCTTTGCTTACTGTCATCTACTGTCTTTCTGCCTTACCAGGTCCATTCACCTGCCTTTTTTTCACGAAACACTTTCAAAAACATTTCCTCCTCCAGCCGAAGTCGGACTTTCTGAGCCTAACTATTTCTTAGTTAGGCGCATGACAGCAGCGTGACGCATCTGCGCTCGTAATTGACAGGAAACTGTCTGAGCGATCGAAGAAGAAGAAAAGGGTACAGCCAAGGTTGGTCAGGAAACCATTTTCTCTAATCTACAGTAATAAATATATCGCTGTTTTTAATGCCGGTGATCGATTTGAAAAGATTTGTTTTAACCAACGAAGTCTCTTCTTGCAACACACTGAAAGTCATTGGGTTCTGTTAATGACACTGTTTTTCATCAAAGCAACACAAGGAAGGTCTGTTACGAACGTAGCGTTTATATTTTTGATGAGATAATATCAAGTTTAGGTGGTTTAAACAAATTTTTATTGATCATTGACATACACTGACAAGAACATACAACACAGTACAGGAAACACAAAAGCAACGCTTAATTAAAGCGTCACCTGCAAAGAGAGGCCAAAGAGTGCCAGTGCAATGAAGCATCAAATTAAACAAATAATGAAGGAAATACTCGAGGGGAGAGAGAGAGAGAGAGGATCAAGTTTAGGTGTTAGGATTGGTTTAAACAATGTTGTTAGGTCCACAGTACATGAACAAACATAGATAATAAACATAGCAGCAGCAACAAGCTAGAAGCTTATAGGATGTTGGGATTGACTTTGGTGGAGGGGAGTTAATTAGAAAGAATTATTAGCCCCCTTTGTTCAATTTCATTACCTCCTCTCTTGGCCTCACTATTTCATTCTTTGTTCAGAGTATTCCCCCTTTGTTCAATTTCGTTATCTCCTCTCTTGACCTCACTATTTCATTCTTTGTTCAGAGTATTCCCCCTTTGTTCAATTTCGTTATCTCCTCTCTTGGCCTCACTATTTCATTCTTTGTTCAGAGTATTCCCCCTTTGTTCAATTTCGTTATCTCCTCTCTTGGCCTCACTATTTCATTCTTTGTTCAGAGTATTCCCCCTTTGTTCAATTTCGTTATATCCTCTCTTGGCCTCACTATTTCATTCTTTGTTCAGAGTATTCCCCCTTTGTTCAATTTCGTTATCTCCTCTCTTGGCCTCACTATTTCATTCTTTGTTCAGAGTATTCCCCCTTTGTTCAATTTCGTTATCTCCTCTCTTGGCCTCACTATTTCATTCTTTGTTCAGAGTATTCCCCCTTTGTTCAATTTCGTTATCTCCTCTCTTGGCCTCACTATTTCATTCTTTGTTCAGAGTATTTCCCCCTTTGTTCAATTTCGTTATCTCCTCTCTTGGCCTCACTATTTCATTCTTTGTTCAGAGTATTCCCCCTTTGTTCAATTTCGTTATCTCCTCTCTTGGCCTCACTATTTCATTCTTTGTTCAGAGTATTCCCCCTTTGTTCAATTTCGTTATCTCCTCTCTTGGCCTCACTATTTCATTCTTTGTTCAGAGTATTCCCCCTTTGTTCAATTTCGTTATCTCCTCTCTTGGCCTCACTATTTCATTCTTTGTTCAGAGTATTCCCCCTTTGTTCCATTTCGTTATCTCCTTTCTTGACCTCACTATTTCATTCTTTGTTCAGAGTATTCCCCCTTTGTTCAATTTCATTATCTCCTCTCTTGACCTCACTATTTCATTCTTTGTTCAGAGTATTCCCCCTTTGTTCAATTTCGTTATCTCCTCTCTTGGCCTCACTATTTCATTCTTTGTTCAGAGTATTCCCCCTTTGTTCAATTTCGTTATCTCCTCTCTTGGCCTCACTATTTCATTATTTGATTAACCAAAATTCCTTTCGAGGCTTACCAGTTTGTTCTGTGTTGTGTGTTGTTGTTTATGCATAACATATTCAAGGTTAGAAGGCTATGCCCACTCTTGGATATTTATGTTGATTTGTTTGTATGTCGTCCTCTCCACCATTGTTGATGTGTACTGTGTGGGTGAAGGGTCATAAAGGCAAACTTGGCACATTCTTTTTCATATGTTCAAATTCTGATCGCTTCTCGGCCTTTTGGCTAAGACAGTGATTCAGGAACATAAATTTTTGTTTATATCCTGGTTGGTTTGTTCAGCCCATCGTACATGGCGAAAGCCGATACGCGACGTTAAACTGAACTTCCATCCATTCTTTTTCATAACAAAGATTTTTTATCTTAAAAAATCAGGACTTTCCTGGTGTTGCACTGCCTCCGGGCATTGCCTCCAGGATCGTTACCACCATCTGTCTCTATTAATGTCCCATATGTGTCTGTTCCAGACCGGAGGACGTTAAATGAATTTTCATTCACATTCTTTTTTGAGAATGACGCTTTTTTTTGGCCTCCCTTTGGCTCTGATCCACTCATTGCTAGTAATCGTAATCAACTTTGGTGGAGGGGAGTTGATTAGAAAGAGAGTTCTCCCCCTTTGTTCAATTTCGTTAGGATGTGCATTTAAAAATAATAATGTGAGTCACCGTTTCATGCGTACAGGAGATGATGTTCTTTCAGTTGTCTCGGAGGTCTTTCAACTGAAATGAGAGAAACATGAATGGTATTATTGTGGCCTCTTGTTAGCAGCGACTATCGTTATGCACTTCTGGATTAGTTAGAGCTATCACAAATTATGCACTTCAGTGAGCATGGGGGTTCCTTCTGTATGTGATTCCTCTGTTACTGTCTTTTTGTTTGTTTTTGCATGTTTGTTTTTGCATTCACAGAAACGTTTCAAGATTTGTGTCAAGTTAGACGAGGCTTATTTTATTTTTTGGGTCATTTTTTTTTTAATTCAAGGCTTACTTTTTGAAATTTCTGTCGTGATGAGAAATGACCGAGTGAAGGCTTATGCCTATTTCGGAAAATCCAAGTTATAAAACTAAGCAGCAAGTGTATGATTTTGGCAACGCAACAAAGCGCTTACTTCGTGATTATGGTGTGCAAATAATACTGGAGTAAAGTAGGGGGTGGGGGTGGGGTGGGGGGGTAGGTGGTGAAGAGGAGAGATAAAAGTGTAGATTAGTACTGAAATGGTAGAATGAGTCGATCTGTTGCTATGTTTTGTCTTTGTTTTTTTAGGGTTTTGTTGTGTTGTTGTTGTAGTTTTGCTATGCAGTGGAACCTCCCTTATTATAAGACCTCCCATTATAAGACTCCCTCTCACATAAGACCTACTTCGCTGAGACATAGCCCTTCTTTGTAAGTATTAGAATTACCTCCCTTATAAGACCCCTCCCTTATATGACCTCATGTTGGATGACTTTTGAAGGTCTTATAAGGGAGGTTCCACTGTTTTGTTTTTTAGGTATGTTAATAGCCCGTGATTTCGTGGATTTCCGCGAATAACGAAATTCAGCCTTTTGTGCACCTATTTCGTTTTTGTCCATCTGTATTTTTAAAAACATTTGATCTATGATTTTTTTTTTTTTTTTTTTTTTTTTTTTTTTTAATCGTTCATTTTCGCTTTACATATATATTTATGACCGGTTCAGGGTTATATGTTCCTCCTTTTGTTTCTTTTTGTAGCTTTCTGTTAGCTTTTCTTCAGATCTGTGGTTAGTTTACGGACCCGTGCTGTTTGCTTGCTTGCTTGTTTGTGAGTTGGAACCCGTAGCCTTTGTTGTTTGAGCACACATGTTAGAAAATATTTAAAAAATGGCGTGGATTTCGCTCATCACCATCGTCATAGTGTAATGCCAGGGTAGAGAAGGGACCAGTGGAAGATGAATTGTACAGGTTTTGTATTTAGGTGTGTGTTGTAGGGAGGGGGGTGGAGGGATTTCTTCTGGCGAACTCCGCTTTTCGTTTTCATGTGTTTTTTTGTTGTTTTTGTTTGTGGCTCAAGCCACAAACCTATAGCTCACTTTGTCGGTCGGTCGGTCGGTCTGTCGGTCCAAAATTGTCGCACATTTTGACATAATTGTCGCACTTCAAATCGAGGCTACACTTCTGGCCGCTCTTTAAAATGATGTATTTTAAAAGCGTACAAAATAATAAACATATGTAATACAGACACTACAACAGAGACGACGAGTATGCGGTGCTTCTTTTGATGAGTATAAGTAGGATACATAGTTTTAAATGTTTTCCAAAAGATATAAAAAGTTACGAAATGGTGCAGAGATAACATTCTGGTTTACAGATTAAAATTATTGAAAAGCCAGGGGAGGTAACTCACGATTGGAGTGGTAAAAATAGACCGCGTGCCACAAACTATTGCGATTTCGCGCTTGTTTTTTTAGTGCCATAAATGTAGCTGTGAAAATATCTCCAAACATTAGAATTTTTTTTCATTAACAGAAGGCACAAGGTATGTAATCAGAGCGTCGGTGGATACGCTTTTTGTTTTCTTCTTCATGTTTATTTATTTATTTATTTATTGATTGATCTATTCTGTGCACAGACTGTAGGGGTGCTGCACTTGTTACCGTACTCGGCGAGACTCTTAGTTATCTTTAAAGTCGATCAAAGTGGTAGCGTAAGTCGCAAATGATTGTAGCCATAGGAAGTTTGGTTTTTTTTGTGTGTGTGTAATATCTTTATGGAATATTACAATATATACTGTATTTTTCGGACTATAAGGCGATACTATTTTCCCCAAGACTCAGACCCCTGCGCCTGATGAAATAGTAAGAAAATCTGAAATCTGGGGGGTGCGCCTTATACAAAGGTGTGCTTTATAGTCCCAAAAATATGGTATATTAAAAGTATGTATTTTAAAAATAATAGTGTATTGAACTTTTTTTCTTCTTCACAATATGCTCACAAGGAAAACAAAACAAAACGAACAAAAAGCAAATAAACTCACTTTAAAAAAAAGGACAACAACGACAAAAAATCCATACACACAACTATGCCGCAGAAAGTTATTCGAATATATAAGCCACACAGTATTGAGATGACATTGTATCCAATAATGAAGTAGAGTAAATCGAGAAAGCTGAATATATTTAGAAAAATTTTTGTTATTTATTTTTATTATTGTTATTGGTCAGCTAAAAATAGAATGGAATGGAATTCATTAACTTGTGCGGAGAAGGGTTTTCAAGGGTGAGGGGTAATTTATTTTGAATTGTAAACATATCTTGTTAAATGTGCTCTTTAGGCAATTTTGGATTAGGAAACTTTCGGAAAGGATGAGGTTTCTTAAGGCGTCTTACTGTCTTTATATTTTTGTGGTCTTGGTTTACTTTGCTTTGATTTTTTCCTTTCAAGTTTAATGCAAAAAGTTCCTCTGTCTTGTCCTGTCTCTCTGTCTGTGACGCTTTCATCTCTGTGCAAATATTCAAATTCAAAATTTTGAATTTGAATATTTCAACAACAAAATTGGAAACTGGACAGGGTTTTTCAAGCGTCTTTTTGTCGTTGGTGTTGTTTTGTTGTAGGCTGGGTTTTTTGGGGGGTGGTATGTGTGTTTTGTCTTATTTCTTTCGCGAAAAGATTCTATCTTGTCTGTCCATATGTGTGTGCTTGTTCTATCTTTGTCTGTTCTATCTCGTCTGTCTGTCAAAGTGTGTGAATGGCGCTTACTTTCTTTTTTCCATTTTGGTTGTCTTCTCTGTGCTGTTGAGCGATCTCTGTGTTTGTCCAGTATTTTATTTCGTGTTTGTGTGTGTGTGTGTGAAGTGATCTCTTTATGTTGAAATCGTCTCTCGTCGTTTAATGCGTGTATACATGGAGTGACAGTCTTTTATGTTGTTGTATCACATAGCGTGTGAGAGTAGAATTGACGCCATTTTGTAAATTGTCAACCGTATGTTTACGGACTATGTAAGGCGATACTTTTTTTCTCTCCCTGGACTGAGAACCTGCGCCTTATAATGTGACTGATAATATAGTAAGAAACTATGATAACAAAATCTGAATTTTGTGTAACATTTTTGGGGGGTGCGCCTTATAATCAGGTGCGCCTTGTAGTCCGTAAAATATGTTTTCTTGGGGGGGGTGGGGGGGTTGGAGTGGCATTGTTTTGTCGTGGTCTGTCACAGTGTGTGCGAGTATAATGGACGCCATTTTCGTTTGTGTCACTTTGCATTAATATGTAAATGGTCATGTACTGTACATGTGCATATATTTAAATTAAACTGAGAACTATCGGAAGCGATGTGTCGTTTGGTTTGGTGTTGAGAAGAGAAGTCGGGAGTTGAGTGATTGGGGTAATGTGTGTGTGTGTGTGTGTGTGTGTGTGCCTGCATCTCTTGTTTGTACATGGTGTATGTGTGCAGGGCCGGATCCAGGGGGGGAGGGGGGGGGTTACCTTGATTCCGTAGCACCCCCCCCCCCCCCCACCACCACCACCACCACCACCACAACAAAAAAAGAGGAAAAGAAAGAGAAAGAAAGACAGTCATACTTACTGTTTTGGTGTTCTAAGGTACAATGTAAAGGGAGTGTTGGCACTTTATTTTGTTACATAAAAAAAAAAAAAGCTTCACCCCGTTGCCTCTGGACCCCACCGGGGGGGGGGCCTACGCCGGCCCCCAGACCCCCGCCCTTGTTTGTACACACACACACACCCTTTATATGTCCCAGGTCCGCCCCCTGAGAGTGTGTCTGCGTCTGTGCCTGCATCTGTCTTTGTGTGTGTGTGTGTGCCTGCATCTGTGTGTGTGTGTGTGTGTGTGTGTGCCTGCATCTGTGTGTGTGTGTGTGTGCCTGCATCTGTGTGTGTGTGTGTGTGTGTGCCTGCATCTGTGTGTGTGTCTGCATCTGTGTGTGTGTGTGTGTGTGTGCCTGCATCTGTGTATGTGTGTGTGTATGGTACTGTCATTCTGCTCGGATAAAAGAAGATCCCATCAATCTTCTTTATTACTTTTATGACAGTACCTTCTGGCTTTCACCAGAGAAGAATGAATGCACCTTCTGGCTTTCACCAGAGAATAATGATAGTACCTTCTGACTTTCACCAGAGAAGAATAGTAGTACCTTCTGGCTTTCACCAGAGAAGAATGATAGTACCTTCTGGCTTTCACCAGAGAAGAATGATAGTACCTTCTGGCTTTCACCAGAGAACAATGATAGTACCTTCTGGCTTTCACCAGAGAAGAATGATAGTACCTTCTGACTTTCACCCGAGAAGAATGATAGCACCTTCTGGCTTTCACCAGAGAAGAATGATAGCACCTTCTGGCTTTCACCAGAGAAGAATGATAGTACCTTCTGGCTTTCACCAGAGAAGAATGATTTTCAACACACCCCGCTCTCCCCTACAGGGCTTTCAACGTACCCCGCTCTCCCCTACAGGACTTTCAACATGCCCCACTCTCCCCTACAGGACTTTCAGCATGCCCCGCTCATCCCTACAGGACTTTCAACGTACCCCGCTCTCCCCTACAGGACTTTCAACATGACCCACTCTCCCCTACAGGACTTTCAACATGCCCTGCTCTCCCCTACAGGACTTTCAACATGCCCCGCTCTCACCTACATGACTTTCAACATACCTCGCTCTCCCTTACAGGATTTTCAACATGCCCCGCTCTCCCCTACATGACTTTCAACATACCCCGCTCTCCCCTACAGGACTTTCAACATATCCCGCTCTCCCCTACAGGACTTTCAACATGCCCCGCTCTCCCCTACAGGACTTTCAACATATCCCGCTCTCCCCTACAGGACTTTCAACATACCCTGCTCTCCCCTACAGGACTTTCAACATACCCTGCTCTCCCCTACTGGACTTTCAACATGCCCCGCTCTCCCCTACAGGACTTTCAGTGTACCTCGCTCTCCCCTACAGGACTTTCAACATGCCCCACTCTCCCCTACAGGACTTTCATCATGCCCCGCTCTCCCCTACAGGACTTTCAACATACCCCGCTCTCCCTTACAGGACTTTCAACATGCCCCGCTCTCCCCTACAGGACTTTCAACATACCCCACTCCCCTACAGGACTTTCAACATACCCTGCTCTCCCCTACAGGACTTTCAACATACCCTGCTCTTCCCTACAGGACTTTCAACATACCCTGCTCTCCCCTACAGGACTTTCAACATGCCCCGCTCTCCCCTACAGGACTTTCAAAGTACCCCGCTCTCCCCACAGGACTTTCAACATACCCCGCTCTCCCCTACAGGACTTTCAACATACCCCGCTCTCCCTTACAGGACTTTCAACTTGCCCCGCTCTCCCCTGCAGGACTTTCAACATATCCCGCTCTCCCTTACAGGACTTTCAACATGCCCCGCTCTCCCCTACAGGACTTTCAACACTACCCCACTCTCCCTTACAGGACTTTCAACACGTACCCCGCTCTCCCCTATATATAGCCAAATATCCATTCTGCGGTGCGTTCTTTCGCTGTGAAAGACAAAACAGCTGCTGTTCCAGTCCATATGTTGCACTGCCTTCTCCTGCTGTTAATGTGTGGGAAATGGTTGATATATTATAGAGCCCCTGCTGATAGGAGATGACTCAAGGTTTTCTCGGTTAGAAGCACCAAAATGTCATGTCTCTTATGTCCGAATGTCCAGCAGGTCTCTTTGATATTGTCTGATAATGAAAGCGCTTAGACATTGACCTTGGACGGATGGAAGTTCAGTTTAACGTCGCGTATCGGCTTTCGCCATGTACGACGGGCTGAACAAACCAACCAGGATATGTTTTTTAAAATTATGTTCCTGAATCACTGTCTTAGCCAAAAGGCCGAGAAGCGATCAGAATATGAACATGTCGATTGACCTTGGACCTGTTTTGTTACTGTTTTTGTTTTGTTTTTAGAGTAATATAGGAAGCTTAAGCCTAAAGCCGTGTACACACATAAGCGGATATTCCATGCAGAAACCCGTGCGCAATCCATAACTAAGTGAAACAAAGAAGGGGAAAAGATTTGCGCACGTGTAGTCAGAATTTCCCCTACATGCGTAAACTTGTATCCTTCTTTCTTCCACTTATTTAGGGTTTTCCGTACGGAACTTACGCGTCTAATGTGAACCCGGCTTAAAGCCTAAGGACAATAACAAAGAACAGTTTTAAAGGTCAGGTCAGGTGTTGAGGTCAGCTAGACCTGTGCCCTTTCAGTTTTGTTGGATTCATACAATGGCTGAGACAGTGAAAAGAAGCAAGGCTGCTGCTTACTAGACTAGTCGTAGTACTACTCATCTTGAAGTCGTAACATTGAAGGATGTCTGACCGATTGGACGACGACGAAAATGGTGTTTTACGTCCTCTTGGTCTGAATCAGACACATATGGGACATTTGTAAATACAAATATGGTGGGATCAATATACTGGAGGCAATGCCCGGAGGCAGTACGAAACCAGTAAAGTCCCGATTTTGTATTAATACACATAGGTGTAGCGTTCGTTAACCACGCCTCGGTTAAACCTCATCGGCTATGGCACCGCTACAAGTAATTAATGACCGATTGGACGAGAGAAAATGGAGTTTTACGTCCTCTTGGTCTGAATCAGACACATATGGGACATTTGTAAATACAAATATGGTGGGAACAATACTGGAGGCAATGCCCGGAGGCAGTACGAAACCAGTAAAGTCCCGATTTGCTTAAATCATTAATACAGATAGCTGTAGCGGTGACCACGCCTCGGTTAAACCTCATCGGCAATGGCACCGCCACAAGTAGTGAAAGATAAGTATGACCGATTGGACGCTAATCTCATCATCATCCATTGAAGGATGATTTATTAACAATAATGATACGTACACATACATGCGGAAAGAAGAAGAAAAGATTTGCGCACGTGTCCATATTTCCCCTATTGTTAATCCGTACATGTTCACCCTTCTTTCTTTTACTTATTTACGGATTGCGCGCGGGATTTCCGCATGGACTGTGTACGAGGCCTAACTCTAGGTAAAGAAATGAAAATTTAAAAAAAGCATGCAAAGAACCGTAACTCTAGAGATGTTCTTCTTCTTCTCTTCAGGGCACTCTAGGGTCAATATGTTGACTATTTGGGCTCCTTGTTTCTTCTTTTTTTTTGTGGGGGTGGGGGTGGGGGCACAGCTGTTTCGGGAGGAACATTTAGTTTATCTATATTTTCAGAAGTTGTTTCAAGCCAACTTTAGTTTACCATAAGTTGCTTTTCATAAATTACAATCACGAATATGTTGTAGTATGTGA
Organism: Phymorhynchus buccinoides; assembly: GCA_017654935.2. NCBI lineage: Eukaryota > Metazoa > Mollusca > Gastropoda > Neogastropoda > Raphitomidae > Phymorhynchus > Phymorhynchus buccinoides. The sequence continues at coordinate 22,718 of JAGGCT020002282.1, forward strand.
CAACATTTCTTATATTCAGTGGATATTGCTAGATGTTCACTCATGGGCAATTTTATTTATGTTTGTGTTTTATTCAAGAACATTTTCTACTAAATATGTTGTAGGATACTGCTCAACAAAATAAGTTTTTACCATAAATCTGATGGAAGAAATAGATTAAAAATACAATGAAGAACATACAGCCCAAATATTTGTACAAGCAAATGCTTGGTGCAGTTTTTATCTAAGATTTCTAAATTCAGTCTTTTAACTAAATTTAACTAATTTTGTATGGGGTGGAATAGCTATGGGGGGTGTCGCAAACAAACTGAAAAATCGAGATCGTTTTAGAGCTACACAACTCAACAACCATACAGAGCAGACAAATAGACAGACAGACAGACAGATAGCCACAGACGATCCGTTAGAACAATAGCCACAGGTCAGAATAATAATCAGTAGGGGAAGACGGGGTAAAAAGCGCATGGGCGGGTAAGAAGCCCACCCCAATTATCTCATGAAATAAAGAAAATTTCAGCCAAATTTGCCCATGAGACGAATGCTAGACATTAACGCTCGTCTCATGGGCAAAATGAGACTGAAATTTGCTTCATTTCATGAGATAATTGGGGTGGGCTTCTTACCCGCCCATGCGCTTTTTACCCCGTCTTCCCCTACTATCAAACTGATAGGCCTGGCTGTAACCGGGGGATCATATGTCGCCTAATATAATGGATGATGGGGGGGTCACAGATGGTGGTGCTTCCACTTTACCACTCTTTGTTCGTCGTGTATGTGTTTGTGAGTGTGTGCATATGTCTGTCTGTCTGACTGTCTGCCTCTGTGTGTGTCTGTCTGTCTGTGACGGTCCAGAGATGAGATTCTCAGAGAACCAAAAAGGAGGGAAAAAGAGACCGGGGGGGAGGGGGGGCGTAGGCGCCCGATGGGGGGGGGGGGGGCGTAGGCGCCCGATGGGGTCCAGGGGCAAAGCCCCCATCAAGGTGAAGAATGTATGCGTTTGAACCTGTGAAAATCAGCCTCCCAGACAGCAGTTATTATTTTAATTTAAAAAAAAATTAATCTCCTTGATCCTACAAAAACTTGTGACATTATGAAGACCATTGACTCAGGGCCAGTGATTTTTTGAGAGAGAGAGAGAGAGAGAGAGAGAGAGAGAGAGAGAGAGAGAGAGAGAGAGAGAGAGAGAGAGAGAGAGAGAGAGAGAGAGAGAGAGAGAGAGAGAGAGAGAGAGACTGAATCGACTGAGAACAAAATATCTACCAAACGTTTCACAGCATCTTCGCTACACACACGAAACTTAACCCTACCCTCCACCCTCCACCCTCCATCCCAAATGTTCTCTACAGTTTTACACTGATCTCAAAATGGACCCCATGGAAAAAATAAACACGTACACGCACACGTTTACACTCATATACACACATAAAAAAGGAGGAGGGAAAATATCATCTCTGCGTCTGTCTGTGTGTCTGTCTGTCTGTCAGTGTCTGCAATTAATGGACAGTGACCATAAAGGATGACAACGAAGGTTGATGAAATCAATGTGCATCATCGTCAAGTGACACGATACACGCGCACACACACACACTCGCGCGCGCGCGTACACATACGCACACACACACACATGCGCCGGCGCGAGCATACAGATATACGCATACGCACACACGCCATTCACATACGCGTATGCATAAAGACACACACATCTATATATATATACGCATAAACACACATGCACGCAGGCACATACGCATACACAATTATACATGTACAAAATAAACACGTACACGCACACGTTTACACTCATATACACACATAAAAAAGTACACATATATATAATACACACATGCACGCACACGCAAACACGCCAACAAACTCACCCTCTCTCTCTCTCTCTCTCTCTCTCTCTCTCTCTCTCTCTCTCTCTCTCTCTCTCTCTCTCTCTCTCTCTCTCTCTCTCTCTCTCTCTCTCTCTCTCTCTCTCTCTCTCTCTCTCTCTCTCTCTCTCTCTCTCTCACTCGCACACACTCACTCACACACACACACTCTCACACACGGAGACACACACACATACACACACACACACACACACACACACACACACACACACACACACACACACACACACACACACACACACACACACACACACACGTACACACACACACGTACACACACACACCTACACACACACACGTACACGCACGCACACGCACGCACACACGCACGCACACACACACACATGTACACACACACACACACACACACACACACACACACACACAC
>JAGGCT020002283.1:0-25000 GCA_017654935.2 Phymorhynchus buccinoides
CGGCCTCGGCCAGGTCCTTGGACAGGGACTTGATGACGGCGTCCTTGCGGTCGATGACGCGCTCGAAGGTCTGGCTGAGGATCTCGATGTCCTTCTTCAGCTCGCGGGACTTGGCCTCGCGCATGATGTTGCGCCACTGGTGGTTCAGCTTGTGCAGGTTGAAGCGCGTGGCCCGCTCCTCCTTGGCCAGCTTGTCCTGTGGGGACAGCCTCAGCCTTAATGTGTGCATAATTATGGTGTTTTAACCCTTTCAAAGCCAACCATTTTTCAGCCAAAATTTTCCATGAAACTTAGCTGAGTTGCCCTGGTGCTTTGCCCGTCGAAGGTTGGAAAAAAACCAAAAACTTTTTTTTAAAAATAAACCGAAATATCGCTATTTTATCAGTATTTTTTTTATATTTTTTATATTGACATTAAACTTAGCTGGGTAGAGAAAAGATTTCATCTGCAATATTTGGGATTCCTTTGTGACATCCATAAAATAGGGCCTATTATTACCTCCCAAGATGAAGAGAATAAGGCCATTGGATACTAGACCCTCATTTGATGCCTTTCAGTGACATGGGTGTTCAATCATTGTGGTGCCAAGAGGCGACAGTGGCGATGAAAGGGTTAATTAAACATAAATGTGTCTTTAACTCATTCAAGTCGTTCCGGCCATATATGTCCAGAATTGAAAAATAACTGTCAATTTGATGCATTTGCTTCAAGGGAAGTAAATCCGCACGCACACCATACCTTGGTCACTTCTAAACTCGCTCCGTTCCCTTAGACCACAATTTTGCCTCTGACTTTGCTTTTGTAGTGGTTTGTTGTGGGGTAACCAATCGGTGTAGAGAGTTTTTCTATATAAAGTCTATATATAAAAAAAGTCTGATCTACCACTTCCCTATGTCTAAACCTGAAGTAAAAACCCGTAATCTTCTTTCATTTCTCCTTTTGTTTATGTATGTTTTGTTTGAGTGTATGGCTGGAGTGATTTGTGAGTTTTTTTACTGATTCAAAATTGTTGCGATGCGAATGAGTTAACTGTTGCATTTGTGTATTCTTATGTAGAGCTGCGTACTTGTATGTCTTGTTTTGTACTTAAGTATTGCCATCTTCAATTTCTCATTATATGAGATAATAAAGATTTGTTGAAGTTGTTGTTGTTGTCGTACCCTGGCTAAAAGACTCCAGGGATCATCCCAACAGCCGAAGCGCTTGAACACTATGATACAAGCGCATCAGCTAGGGATCATCGGAGAACATTACGTGTGGTGACACGTTTTTGATTACCCCGTCACGTGGGCAGCCAAATTCCGACTTCAGAGGATTTTGGAGACTGATGATGTTATGATAGGAACTTGTCATGGCTAAAGACAATCCCTGCATAACTATGTATAACATAGCATTTTGATGTAGCCTTGGTGTTCTAGTCTATGTCAATTGACCTGACAGCTTTAGGCCAAGGCGACTGTAGGAATATGAGAACTGATGCTTTGAATGTTCAGCAAAGCAGACAGATCTAGGTCACACACACTTATTTACCTACAAGAACTGCAACAATGTATATATATAGGCCAACAAAAAAAATGTCTGTTTGGGGTTTCATCAGTTAAAAAAAAATAGGGTTTTTAACATTTGTGTTCGGTCTATGTGTGTGAATATATTTATCACATTGGCATTGAAACTGCAATCGCGTGTCTAGCGCCCGCCATTTTGTCGGCGGATGTAGGGTCACAAAAGTCTGCGTGAGTAACGGTCCTTGACTGCGCCGAGTGCATTGGTTGTTTCCCTTGCCATGTCTGCTCAAATTACTTTATTCATCAAAAAAAAGTTTAGGGTCAGCGGCAAAAAACTAGGGTCGGTCGGGAAAACGGAAACAAACATTTTTATTTTGGGGGGGGCCATATCATCCTTCTTCTTCCTCAACAGGACAACTCCACCTCAGCCACATGTACAACCTCCCCTCCTACAACACACACACACATACCACACACACAGTAAGTTGAGTAACACGCACACATACCACACACACACACACACATTTATTTACCTTCAAGAACTGTGACAACATGTCCTCTTTCTTCTTCCTCATCTCCTCCTCAGCCAGACGCTTCTGCTCCTCGTAGGCGATCCGCTCCTCGTCCGTCATCTTGGACAGCTTGCCCGACTTCTTCTTCTTCTTGGCCGGCATTTTGGTGACTGGTGGCTTGGGTTTTTGCTGCTGTTTGTTCCACTAAAAATGAGCCTGATAAAAACAACAATTGCACAGTGGTTGAAAGACAATTGGCCTTTTTGGAGTGTGAATCAATTTCGCAATCGATTAGTTGCTGAAATCAATTATTTAATTTAACCCTTTCAACGCTAGCTATTCCTCAGCCAAAATTTACCATTAAACTGCATACCGGGTAGAGAAAAGATTTTGTCTGCAATATTTGGGATTCCTCTGTGACGTGCATAAAATAGGGCCTGTACTTACCTCCCACAATTAAGAACAGAAGGTCACTGGATACCAGATCCTCATTGATGCCTTTTAGTGACATTGGTGTTAAATCATTGTGGTGCCAAGAGGCAACAGTGGCGATGAAAGGGTTAAATATCAGAGAGGAAAAAAGAAATGTCAATGAAAAGAATGGCCAATGTCAAAGCCTATTACAATAGCCACAGTGCAGATCTGCATCTTGAACGTTCTTCTCCTTTCTCTTGACTTCCTACGTCATCCTATTGATGGCTATGATGCATTACAAACAGGGGCTTCCGGCATAGAAATCAATCGGCAGGGAGTAAACGCTGCGCAGATGATCAACTCCAGGGAAAGGGAAGTGAGGGGAGAAGAGGGTATTGGGGTGAGGGGTGAGGGGGGGTAAATCTGGCCTTTGAAGACCTCCACCGAAGCAGATGATATTGCCTCAGGTGGAAGGCTGTTCCACTCACACACAGCCCTGGGGAAGAAAGAAAACTTCCTGTAATTTGTCTTTGTTGCCGGAAGAAGATATGCTGCTGTGTGTGGCAGTCTTGTCTGACGTGATGATGGATGGGGGACAGGCCTGTGCTGGGTGTTGATGGCCACCTCTCCATGATGGTACTTGCCGATCGTCGTCTGTCTTTCAGTGGGTCCCTGTGCAGCTCAGACATCATGTTGTCCACGCTCGTTGTTTGGCGATGGCGGTTCACTACCCATCGAGCTGCACGACGTTGCACTTTCTCTAACTTGCCGATATTCTTGGCAGTGTGTGGGTCCCAGACGGGTGCGGCATACTCAAGAGTGGGTCGTACCAAGGCCTTGTACGCTGTTTCCTTCACGGCGATGAACCCACTTTAAATTCCTTCGAAGGAAGCCTAAGGTCTTGTTGGCTTTGTTTCTAGCATTGTTGATGTGGGTGTCCCAGCTGAGATTGTGAGATATGGTGACACCTAGGTACTTTGTCTCTTGCACCGTTTGTAGAGTCTGGCCATGGAGGTGGTAGGAGCCAGTCTGAATGTCCTTCTTCCTGGACACATGCAGGGTCTGACATTTTGGGGGGTGGAATTTTATATTCCAAGTTGTCTCCCAGTCTCTGAGTCTGCCATATAATCCAGGTCTTTCTGGAGCGCCACTTGATCTTTTTGCGACTTAATGGGTCTGAAACAGAGGGTGTCAATCTGCAAACAGCCTGCAGTTGGCAGAAGAACCAATTCTGGCTTATAATTTGTGCATTCAATTACATACGAAGTTTCCTCTAGGAATCAACAGAATCTTCAACACGATATATTAAAGGCAGATATATGGCAAAAGGAAGAAAAAGAAGAATCTTAGAATCGAATGTGTAAAAAATAATAATTTTACAGATTATACACAAACAAAATTTAAACACAAATTCTTGCAGTTCGTGTGGTTTCAAAAGGAAACAGTTGAGTCGGAATTAAAAGTATCAAAACCAAAGACTTCATTTGTATTTCAAATGAAAAAGAGAGCCTAACCTTTTGGCGGCAGACGGCTTCTCAAAACAATTGGTGTGCTCAAAAATTTAGAGAAGCTGTCGCCATGACATCACCGGAAGTTCATAATGCAAAAAGTAAAATGTTAATTTTCTTATAAAAGTATGAAATATCCTCTGTATAATAAAATAAAAGAGTTATCAAGTTTTAATACATAAGTTAAATATAGTACTGTAGTCTACATAGATTTTATCTAAAAGCTGAATGAAAACATTATTGAATATTCATAATTTGTTTCAGCATACATGTAAAACCGAGTGTTACTTCCGGTTTAGCAATCCACATGGCGAATGGAAAGAAAAATCGTTCTGCATCCCAAACCAGCAAAACGGCGACGATGGAAGAGATCGAAAATGACCCACGCTTTGCCCAGATCCCCAGAGATCCTCGGTTCAAACCTAGCTACAAGGCGAAAAAGGTGAAAATCGATTCGAGGTTCAAATCCATGCTGCAAGATAAGGAGTTCAACATCAAGTTTTTGGACAAACGTGGTCGACCCATCAACTCCTCCACAAAAGAAGATCTGAGAAGACTGTACGAATACGAATCAGAAAAAGAAGGCTCAAGTGAGGGACAGTCAGGGGAAGAAGAAAGTGGCAAAGAAGAATCAAGCAGTGAGGAAGAGAAAAAAGACGAAAACGTTGATGATGGTGTTGAAGAAAACAGTGAGGCAGAGGATGAGACTGAAGGCAGTGTTGAGGAAAACAGTGAAGAAGAAAAAGACGAGAAGACTAAGGAAGATGAAGACGACGTTGAATCAGAATTGGAGAGTGAGGATGGTAAGTAAACATAATCACACTCGCAGTGTTGCAACTGCTGGACGATATCCATTATTTATTTATTGATCAATGTAAGGGACTTAGGGAGACACTCATCAGGGCTCCCCATTCAGTGTGCCTGCGTCAAATGTGCGTGACAGACGCATTAAGACTTCATACTGGGGGTGAAACGACGCACTATAATTACTACTCGAGGGTTATGAGACGCACTATAAATCTGCCGAGTGCGTGAGCCCGTCTCCCATTTCACCCAGCGCGAAAAGCCGGTCTACTGCAGACCCATGAGACCAATTAGGCATGTCAGCCCAAAGTTTACGAGTCTGGTACCACTGCTGTCTGTTTAGGTTAGAAATAAAGACCCTTCCTCTTCCACCCCTCTACTCGCTAAGTCCAATGGAGCCCTCAACTTCCTTCCTTTCTTTTTCCTTCCTTCCTTCGGGTGACTGCGTTGACTATTTTGTCACTTTACAAATTAGGGATCTGAGGAATTGTGCGCTAACATAGGGTGAGGGGTCAGGAGAGGAGGGGGATGGGGAGAAAGGAGGTGGGGGAGGGGGAGGGGGGCTTAATTCTGGCTGTGTGGGACTGTGTTGGTAATATTTGTGTGTCGGAAATGCCAGGCATGTAATGCTTCATACTGCCTGTGCATACAATACTTTAGATTTTTTGGACAGTACCCACATGTCTTTATGCTTATTTTGTTTTGATTTTTCACCCTCTATAAGTTCACCCTGGGGGTGAAGAGACCCTCTATAACTGCTTCCTGGGGGTGAAAATACCCTCTATGGTCAAACAAAATGGGGAGCCCTGCTCATTTGATCTTCTTTTCTTAACTCTTTCTATACTAACCTGCGCTCTCGTCACAGGGCATGCGCACAACGCCTCATTACTAAGGTAACGGGATATCGCATGTGAACTTTAAAAATTCATAGTTCATAGGTTAACACAGTCATGCGTGCTTCAAAGTGGCTCAGAGGGCTACTACTACTATGTTGTACTAGTACTACTACTATGTTTCATTCATGCATCGACACTCACTGGCTGGTTGTACTTGTAGGCTCTATTTTGGGACCTTAGTATGTAAATGAGCGGGGTAGCCTTATATTTTTGCTCTATAAATATACTGTTGCTTGACAAAACATGCATTTATTTTAAAATATCACAAATCAAAACTAAAACAGCGGATGCTTTGAAACTGTTGCAGGTGTTACTGTTAATCCTGTATATTGTGTACATATTGCCAAAATTTCACGTTTGTATAGATCTGTTACCATTATTTAGAAAATATTGTTTTGGTAACTATGCAAATCGGCCAGTAGAGAACGCTTGCAAGGGGAAGCAACTGGCCAGCATAGAATGAGTTAAGCAGCCACCGTCATGTAGTAGTAGTAGTAGTAGTACTAGTAGTAGAGGGACTGGCTTCTGCCTAAGCCTCGCGGCTTATAATACGTCCCATCCAGAATGTTTTCTCTAATTAGGTTGCATTTGCATGCGAAAAACAATCAAACTAATCCTAATCATAAAACATTTCACACAAAAATTTCATTTTTGTCAAGTAGATTTTTGAAGGCGTTAGTAGACTAGATGGTGCATTTTTTAGTTCAGGTGGCAGTGAGTTCCAGGAGTTAGCAACTCTGTTACTAAAACAATGCTTACGTTTGTTAGTATTAAACCGTTGAACTTGTACTTTCCCCTCTTGGTTTCTAGTTGTGTTAGACAAGGATGGTGAGAAGAGAGACTCAAAACTGATATCAACTAAGTTCTGAAAAATGTTGTACATTTGAATGAGGTCACCTCTTATCCGCCTACCATTTAGTGAATGTAACTTGTAAGTTTAACAGTTTTAATCTATCACAGTATGTTAGATCTTTACAACTTTTTACTAATTTTGTTGCTCTCCTTTGAACTCTTTCAATTGATAATGAGTGTCTCTTAAGATATGGGTACCAGATAACGTTACCATATTCTAAGTGAGGGCGAACCATAGACTTATATAATAACAAAAATGTTTCCTTATCTATTTTCATAAATGTTCTTTTAATTATAAATCATTTTGACGTTTCTGTCGTTGGAACTGGGGGACTCCAGCCAGGCAGAAAAGATGATGATGTAAAGCTCATGATGGAAGAAAGCTCATGAATATATATATATATATCAGTGTTATCACTTTATAAAGTTTATTGTTGAAGTTTAACTTTTCTGTCTTCTGTCTGTCAATTAATGATCTCCCTTTGGGGAATAAACATAGATCTATATATCACCAGTATTGATACATTTCCAAATCTTGACTGGTATAGCGGTAATGATAATAGCCCTGACTTAGTGACTAGGGTCTGTGGATCACTGGATTTGATATAAATTTGGTACTTTATAATGGTCACAGAGGCGTTTGTGATATTCAGGTTGCTCCCACCTGGAGAGCGCGTCGCAGCCAGAGGCGCATAACCCTTTTTTTGTTTGCATGCGATTTTTGTGACTGATGTAGTGATGAGGAGGGTGTACATTTTGACCAAATGACAAGTTGGGTCCCAAATTAAAAATATATTTAGAAGTAGCTTAGCATTCTTAGCCCACCAAAGGGGGGGGGGGCTTATATATATAATATATATATATGTTTTTAGTAGTATCTGTATGTCTGCTTGTGTGTTACACCGTCTGTGTGTTGATTACCCCAGTCCAATAACTATTGGACAGATTTTGATCAAATTTGGTGGAGGAGGGGTAGACATCGTAAATGAGAAGATTCCTAATTTTGATTTGAATGATGACCTTGCTGGTTGTTATAATGTTATTGATTTGTTTATGACTCCTGAAGTTTGAAAGCAATCTGGAGCTCAATCATCAATGTGTGGTCAGTGTGGTTGGATCTGCTTAACTTAACCCTCTTGCATTCATTCCGCCCAAAACCGCCCGGCCGGAAGTTGTCTCTGTGTATTCAATCCGCCCAAAACCGCCCATAGCTTGCCCCCACTTGTACACACACTATGAACAAGCTTCTCATTGAACAAGCTTCACTTGCAGTGATGTGATAGCAACTGTATCACGTGTTTGGGTGCTTCAAAAGACAGATTTTTCTGATATTAGTGATAATGTGTGAAAGAATATGAACACTAGAAGAAATTTTGTCTGCAACAAATGCGAATGCAAGAGGGTTAAGTCTGGTGGGCTTTGCACTGCCACCATGCATTTTCTTTTCTCTCATCTTCTACTTCTCTTCTCTTCTTCCGGTAATGTCCACCTGCCGTAACCGGCAATTATTGACATGTACTGGGGTTCAAAGAATTTATGCTGCGCGGGAAAAACAAACAAAGGCTAGATAGGTAAGAGGGCATGCGAGGCTGGGCACCCCTGGCTAGTCCGAGAACACCCAACCCCACATGAAAAAAAAAGTATGTGGTCTTTATGCAGGGAGCTGAGCGTAGGGGACTGGACAGTTTCTACGGCCTACTTCTGGGCCACACAGTGGCATTGCTCCCACGCCACTTATTCTGAATCCCAATTCGCAGCCACCCCTGGCTCGTCAGGTTGCAGAATCCGAAACCAGCAGTCCAACTCCAAGGGGAGTGAACGTATGCTCAGCCATCAGGAGGCAACCAACTGAGGAGACATTGCACTGCTGCTGAATCACTTTGGTGGAGTTCAGTGTCCAGAACCTGTTCTGAGCTAACACACGCAGGACACCACCAGGCAGAATTATCAGAGGATTAAAAAATTCTGACAGAGGATTGGCTTCTCTTGTCAGAGGTTTTGCCTTTTTTATTGAGTGTTATTGTGTTAGATAGCATTTAAAAGTGATTTATCACTATATTAAGCCTTTTTAGTGGTGTTCAGAACTGATTTCAGTGTTGTCCCTTGAGCTAAAGTCTGGGGCCTTGTGGTTTTCAGAGGATTGGACTTCAAATTATTCTGATGCCTGACCACCAATTTAAGCCCCATACTGACAATAATGTTTTTCTCCTAGTCGCAGAGCGCGGCAGAGCCAGCATGAGTGAGGCCCTCCTCCTGCCGTTTTTATTTGGGGGTAGATGGGAAGGCAGTCAATTTTAGTAAGACTAAGTAAGAGAGACTGGAAAGTTAGATCTCAGAGTTAGATTTGAACATTTTGACTTTCAGTGTTTCAGGAAGCACAATTCATCGTTCACAATTCACTATTATTGTCTTTACTAAGTAAGTAAATTGCCATTTGGCATGTACATTAAATCATAAAATAGAAAAATATCATTCAAGTATTCAACACACACAGCATGCATGCACGCACGCGCCTCTTCTGCACCTTTCTCTTACACACAGGTGATTTTCATCTCTTTATTTTCCTTTTTTTCTTCTTCTTTTTTAAAGATGATTTTCAAAATTTCTTTTTCAAATGATTTTCATCATATTAAATAAAATTAATAAAAAAATAAAAAAAAATTATTATTCCCAGATTATTTTCATCAATTTTTTTTTTTGAACGGTGTTCTTAATTTTTAATCCAAATGATTTTCATCATTTTTTTCCAGGTGATTTTCTTCAACTTTTTTTTTTAAGATGCTGTTCATCTTCTATTTTTTTCCGATGATTTTTATAATTGTTCGGTTAATTCTATTTTTCCGTTTTTGCCTTTCTTACCATACATAAAGCTGTATTTTAGGAACATTTTTAGCTAATAACCTTTTTGGAATACTAACCCTAGCCCTAAACCTAACCCTACCCCCCACTATGTACTGCAGTACACCGCGATTTGTCACAGTTGTGGTTCGTTGCGTTTTTCCGTCTTATAGGGTGGGGGTTAGGGTTAGTATTCCAAAAAGATAATTTGGTGAAAATGTTCCTAAAATACAGCTTTATGTATGGTAAGAAAGGCAATAATGGAAAAATACAATTAATCGAGAAATGTAGGGGGGGTGGCACATCTTGACCTTTACCAATTGTTTAAATACGAAACGATTGTCTTTTTTTTGTTGCCAGATTTAAAAAATTGTTTTCTTCCAGATCATTTTGATCATTTTGAAATGATTTTAATCGTTTCACTAAATTATTGTCAGTGATTTTCATCGTTTAGAAAAAAAAATTCTTTGTATTATTTTTCCCAATGATTTTCATTTTTCTTTACTGATAAACGCTTTTCATTACTTTTTGTTTCTAAAATAGTTTGCATTATCTTTCTGTTTGTTTGTTTTTCACCTTCAGACTTTCCAGACCTCAACACCGAAGACGCGCCCGACTACGCAAGAGGCGTTGGCATTCTGGAATCTTCTTCTTCCGACGACGACGACGATGATAATGAAGCCGACGACAACAACGATGAAGAAGAAGAAGTAGGCGTCCTGGACCACAACTGGAACGAACTGGACCGCAACGCCCCGGAGGCGGAGGAAATCACGTCCCGCCTCGCCCTGTGCAACATGGACTGGGACCGCATCAAGGCCAGGGACCTCTACGTCCTCTTCTCCTCCTTCATCCCACAAGGGGGAGCTGTCCGCTCCGTCAACATCTACCCCTCCCAACTCGGCAAAGAGAAGATGGCCGAGGAGGAGAAACTGGGTCCCCGAGAATTTCGGGAAGGCGGGGAATCGAAGAAAGGCGGTAAAAATGACGGTAAAATAGGGAAGCTGGATCGGGCCAAGCTGCGTCGGTACCAGCTGAACCGCCTGGCGTATTACTACGCCGTCGTCGAGTGCGACAGCAAGGACACGGCCAACAAGCTGTACGAAGAGTGCGACTCGATGGAGTACGAGAAATCGGCGTGTCGCGTCGACCTGCGTTTCATCCCCGAGGGCATGACGTTCGACGACGAGACGCCCAAAGATAGCTGCAACAGCGTGTCCAATTTGTCGACGTTTGAGCCGTCGATTTTCACGACCACCGCCTTCTGCCAGGCGAAAGTGCAGGTGACGTGGGACGAGACGAACATCGAACGCCTGGCCAAAACCATGCAGAAGAAGTTCACGGACGAAGACCTGAGCTCCAACAAGTTTGACGATCTCATTGCTTCTTCTTCTTCTTCTTCCTTGGAAGACAGCAGCGAAGAAGAAGAAGAAGAAGAGGAGGAGGAGAGGAGCAACTCGCCAAAGAAGGAGAAGAAAAAGGAAAGGCAGGATGTGAAGAGTTACCGAAAGCTTCTCGGTTTGGACGAGGAAACGGCGGAGGAGAAGGAGGAGGAGGAGTCTTCATCGGGCGAAGAAGGCGAAGAGGATGAAGATGAGGAGGAGATGTTTTCCTCTATGATTGCTAGTGGAAGTGAAGAAGAAGAAGAAGAAAGAGAGGAAGAAGAAGAGGAGGAGGAAGCACAGGTTTCGTCGGTAGTCGAAGGAGAAAGCGACAAGGAAGAAGAAGATGAGAAGGCGAATACCGTCAAATCCAAAGGGGTGAAAAAAGAAGGAAAGACAAAGAAAGACAAGAAAAAGAAGAAGAAACAAACAGAAGATGATGAGAACATGGACCAGTCTGAAGATGACGAAGAAATAGACACTATCAAATTCAGAAGTAAGCGAAAGGATAAGAAGACAAGCAAAAAGAAGAAACAGAAGGAATACGACCTTAAAAAAATGGACCAATCTGAAGAGGAGGAAGAAATCGAAGATACCGTCAAGTCCAAAAGTGTAGAAAAGAAGAAGAAGAAGAAGAACAAGAAAAATGAAAAGACAAGATCAACAGAAAACGACGACAAAAACATCAACCAATCCGAAGAAGAAGAACAAGAAGATGTCAGATCCGAACTCGCGGAAAAAGAGACAAAGAAAAAGAAAGAAAAAAAGAAAAAAAAGAAACAGAAAGAAAGTCTGGACAATTTGGAAGATACCAGCGACAGTGACAAAGAAGAAGTGGAAGGGGGGATGCAGTACACGTGGCAGCCCGCCGCCAACCCCAATGCGCTGAAAAACAAGGCCAGTAAAAAGAAGCTGACCCCTTGGGAAGAGTTCCAGCAGAAGAAGAAGGAGAAGAAGAAGGACAAGAAGCGCGAACGAAAACGGCAGAGGATGAGAGAGCAAGGCGTCGAAGACACCGCCGATCTCGGCTTCGACGATGATTTCTTCAAAGACGAATCCGACGATGAGTCGATGACGAAGAAGAAGAAGGACAAGAAGAAAAAAAAGAAAAAGAAGGGAGGGTTCGAGGAAGAGAAGGAAGAAACGGAGGCGGAGAAGAAACAGAAGGCGGCGCTGGCGCTTTTGATGAAAGACGAAGAGAACGAACAACGCAGCCATTTCAGCCTCATGCAGATCATGAAAGAGGAGAGCGAGGGGAAGAGAAAGAGGGGAAAGAAGCGCAAGCAGGCAGCAGAAGAGGCGGGTGTGGAGGAGACGGCGGACACTTTCGAAATGAAGCTGGATCACTCGCGTTTCGGCAGCCTCTACACCGACCCCAACATGCACATCGACCCCACGGCCCCCGAGTTCAAGAAGACCAAGGGCATGATGTCGCTGATGGAGCAAGTGTCTAAAAAGAGGAGGACGGTTCAGGATTCGTAGGAGTGTACAAAAAATTGTTGTGGGGTGTGGTGTTTCAAGAAAACATAGGGTGTGATGATCATGATGGAGCAAGTGTCCAAAAAGAGGACGGTTCAGGATTCGTAGGAGTGTAAGCTTGTTTTTCTTCAGCATTCCAGCTGAATCATGCCCTAGATGTCCAGTCCGGTGTTGTTGATGAAGTTGGTGGTATGTCTCCAGGTCTAGTACCCCACAGCTTTCCCGTCAGCGTAACTCCGTTTGGCCAGTGCTGAGTCCGTGCTTCTTGATACAGTGGGGCAGGATGTGCACGGGGGGTTGTGGGCCTGTCTCACACGGGCAGTCAGGTGTGTGTGACAGCCCAAGGCGGTACATGTGGGCATGCAGTCGGCAGTGACTGTCAAAATGGAGTGTAAACAATTCTTTTCCAGGGTGGGGTGGGGTGTGGTGTTTCAAGAAAACATAGGGTGCGACGATCTTGATGGAGGAAGTGTCTAAAGAAAAGGAGGACGGATCAGGATTTGTAGGAGTGTGAAAGTGCTTTGTTTTTTTATACGGAGGGGGGGGGGGGGGGGGGCAGTTCAAGAAAACGTGTGTGATGATCTTAATGGAGGAAGTGTCTAAAAAGAGGACGGCTCAGGATTCATAGAAGTGTCCAGATATTTGCGGGAGGGGTGTGTGTGTGTGTTTAAATGATATGTATTGGGAGAGAGAGAAGGAGGGAGGGGTAGCAATGGAGAGATAGAAGAAGAGGGAGGGGAAAGGAAAAGAGTGAGGGAGAGAGATTGAGTGAAAGGAAGGAAAGAAAACGAGACGGAGAAAATGAAGGAAGGAAAAGAGGTGAAAGAACAGTCACACACACAGCATTGACTTGTCTACTTAGAAAAGTGATTCATGTGACTGGCCCATCCTTGATTTGTCGACTGCCTATCTTCATTGGACAGGCCGCATAAACGTAAAACCGGTCTTAGGCTGTGTACCCACCTAAGCAGAGATTCCCGTGCGCAATCCATAAATAAGTGAAACAAAGAAGGGAAAAGATTTGCGCATTTGTCCGAATTTCCCCTATATGGGTAAACTTTTATCCTTCTTTCTTCCACTTCTTTAGGGTTATGAAACTTACGCGTCTAATGTGAACCCGGCCTTAGTGTCTAGTTGATGATGTGTTAAGTTATCAGGCAATCAGAATTGTCAGAGGATTTGCACATTTCAGAGGATTGAAAGTTGTTGGTAGAGGATTTGTGTGTGGTGGTGGCTGAGGTTTTGCCTTTGTTTCTGAACATAATTATTGCTGCCAAATATCATTTTATAAGTAATTTGTTGGTGAAAGAGATGCCATTTTTGTCACATTAGGTACATATCGCCGGTGAAATTCAAAAACCTCGTATCTCAATTTTGGTAGTTTAGAGAAAAATGATGAAAAAATATTTTATAAATTAGCCGCGTTGACCACAATTGATTAACTATGATGAATATGTTGTTCAAGACATTGCTAGTTTAGTCCTGCACTTCGTTAAAATTACTTTAACCCAAAAAAACATTTGACCTGAAAATAACGAAGATATGAGGTTTTTGTCCTTAACCCTTTCACCGCCAAAGTCGCATTTTAGCACCACAGTGATTTAACACTTATGTCACTAAAAGGCATCAAATTGGGGTCTGTTATCCAAAGACCCTGTTGTCTTAGTTTTGGGAAGTAAGGATAGATCTTACTTTATTTATATATGTCACAGAAGAATCCCCAATTCTGCAGATGGATTTTGTTCCCTACCCAGGTAAATTTAATGGAAATTGTTGGCCGAAATATGGCTGGCGGTGAAAGGGTTAACTAGATCTGAATTTGGGACTTACGAGTTTTTCTCCTATTTGCACAACCTCATTTACCCCAGATAGAAAGTCGTTAAGAGATACGAGCTTTTAGTGGAAGGTGGCAGGAAAAATTGGAGAGCTGACTAAAAAAACCTAATACAAAAAACTAACTAAAAAAACTAACTAAAAACTATCTAACTAAAAAAACCAAATTGAGATACAAGCCAAGAAGGTGGCAGGAAAAATTGGAGAGCTGACTAAAAAAACTAACTAAAAACTATCTAACTAAAAAAACCCAGAAATCGAGATACAAGTCAAGGTTTTTGAATTTCACCGACGATATTTCAATGTTTCTCCTCGGCTCTCTTGAGTCTTGTTAGCCTGTGTGCCACGATTTTCAGAGGATTGGATCTCAGGCAATAGACGATTTTTTTTGGGGGGGAAATAGGGGAGAGCACTTCGTGAAAATTAGAGTTGTAGTCTAAGGGAGCGAAGCGAGTTTAGAAGTGACCAAGGTATGGTGTGCACACGTATTTACTTCCGTTGAAGCAAGTGTATCAAATTGACAGCTATCTGATCTATTGATTCCGCACATGGCTGGAACGACTTGAATGAATTAACCACCTAACCTGAACATCATGTGTACAATCACATGTATGATTTGGGCATATACCGAATTTTACGGACTACAGTGGAACCTCCCTTATAAGACCTTCAAAAATCATCCAAAATGAGGTCTTATAAGGGAGGGGTCTTATAAGGAGGTAATTTTAATACTAACAAAGAAGGGCAATGTCTCAGAAGTAGGTCTTATGTGGGAGGGAGTCTTAAAATGGGAGGTCTTATAAGGGAGGTTCCACTGTATAAGGCGATTTTTTTTTCCCCTAGACTAAGATCTTAATTATAATGTGACTGATAATATGTGATGCAGTACGCGAATACCCAGCTAAAGTCGGCCAGCCGAAAGAGAGAGAGATTTGATTGATTGAAAAATTGTTAAAAATAAACTATTAGAGATAGATGAATACTGATTTTTGCCTGTTAATCTGTTGTCTCTGGCCTTTCTGAAAATACGAATAAGTCAAAAGTGATCATTTACGACATTAGCCTGGTTTTCCTGTGCTGCATCACATATAGTAAGAAACTATTATAACAAAATCAGAATTTTGTGTAAAATTTGGGGGGTGCGCCTTATAATCAGGTGCGCCTTGTAGTCCGTAAATATATATTACTTAAGATGTACACAAGTGTGTGTGTGTGTGTATGTTGCATGTGATAGTGTGTGTGTGTGTGTGTGATGAGCCTGTGCATTGCTATTTATAGTCTGTTTTGAGCGGAGGTAGTGCCATGGAGTGTCCGACATTTTTCTACAAGTGGGAAAAAAGAAAGAAAAAAAAATGGTCAATGGAACTGAGCTGTTGCAACTTGTACTGACATTGATGTTTGTGGTGCTGTATGTTTTATATTGACTAGCGCAACGCCTAGTACCGGTAACGCCTAGTACCGGTAACGCCGAGTACCGGTAATGCTGAGTACCGGTTTTGCTGGGTCCGCGAAATATTATATTATCACTTTTGTCTTTCTCCCTCCTATTTTTTTTATCTGATCACGTTCTACTCCCCACTTTCTTGTACGTATGTACCTGTGTGATGGTTTGTGTGTGTGTTCTTCAGTTTAACGTCCTTCCACTGAAAGTGATTCAGACAATATTGTAGTGTCATGTTGGTGCGGTGAGTGTGAGTGGGTGTGCCTGTAAATGTGTGTAAAGCATTAAAATAAGTGATAGCATAGATGTGTGTCGTTGTGTGTGTGTGTGTGAAATACCGCAGGTAAAGGTGTACCCGGTACTTATAACCCCCTCACTGCTTGCCCCGGGCTGTATGAAGTCATTGATGATGTCATAACTTTTGATGTCATAGTCCTGGAAAAGTGGAATGCTGGTGTTTGGCTTAGATAAGTCAGGAAATGTAGGCCTATCTCTACTACCGTACTCTAGACCATTTTCTCAGATTGAGTCTAACAGGTCTCCTTTATTTTTTATAGTCTAGTAAGAAAATAAACAATGTCTCAATTTGTCTGCGGCAGTGAAGGGGTTAATTATTAGTTAGGTACATGGCAGCGAAATAACTATGTTTTTGGGGGGGAAAGTTGCATTGTTTTGAGTCAAACTATTTGAACAATATATATATATGTTACGCCCAATTCGTGAAATTGCCTATTTCATGAAATGGGCAAATTTGTTTGCCCAATTCATGAAATGGACAAAGTATATCAAAATGTTCAATTCCCAGCAACTCAGGCATTGATTAAGGTTGATTCAACAGTAGCACATTTTTCTACATTGTATTTTCACCCCCATCCTACCAAATGCTACTCTAGGGCATGCCTGAGCCACATGTTGTATCAAACGTTTTATCAAATTAAATCTGAATAAAATGATTTTAACCCATCTACAGGCGTGATTTCTCATTTTGCCCATTTCATGAAAATGGTCAATTTCACAGATTGGGCGTAGCATATACAATCACAATGTGCATATACATTGTTATGGTGATGTAATAAATGCTCTGTATAAAAAAAAATGACCGGAACTTTTGTTTTTAGTGCATGACTGTGAATGTTTCTTTCTCTCTCTCTCTCTCTCTGTCTGTCTGTCTGTTTATTTGTATTGTTTTGCTCTCTCTCTCTCCCTCTCTCTCTCTCTCTCTCTCTCTCTCTCTCTCTCTCTCTCTCTCTCTCTCTCTCTCTCTCTCTCTCTCTCTCTCTTAACAATTCTTAAAATTGCGGCTCCCATCATTTCCGAAACCCTCATGTATGTTTACAATCTTTGCGTAAGTAAAAATCAGTTTCCCAAAGCTTTCATAGTAGCCAAAGTAATTCCAATTTCTAAATCAGGTGACCCAGACAATCCTTCAAACTACCGACCTATTTGATTATTTCTCTTCTATCTACCCTATCAAATCCGGCAAAAAGGGGAAGAAAAAGAAGAAGAAAAACTCTTACAAATGCAATAGTATTCTTGGGGAGAATCCTACAAAAACAACATTATAGCCAAACATAGGTCTGCACTGCATAATGGGCAGAGGATACCCACTCACGCGCTGCCACGTCACGCCTAGCCACCATTCCACAACAAAAAGGCTGCCATGCCATAAGAGCTCAGAATTCGATGGCTGCCATGCTGTAAGACTTTAGAATATACACAGATTGCTAACAATTCGGGACTTTACTGGTGTTGCACTGCCTCCGGGCATTGCCTCCAGGATCGTTCCCACCATCTTTATATCTACTAATGTCCCGTATGTGTCTGTTCCAGACCGGAGGACGTTAGACGGATTTTCATCAAGCTGTAAGAAGGGAAAAATTGAGAGGGTTTTCTAGAACAAAATGCAGGACTGAGGGAGAATTGATTGATATGGCAGCACACAAACAAATGTGGATGACAGAAAGCAAAGGAACAGAGTCGATGGCTTGGAGTCAAAACGGACTATCTTTAGATAGTCCATTGACATATTATTGAACTTATTGCGAAAACTATATATATATAACTTGTATTAAAAAAAAATTAAAAACTGCCGAAATATAAAAAGCAAAACCCCTTTTTCATGTTTCTCCAGTCATTGTTTGACACAAGTTATTAGTTTTTGTAATAAATCCAATGGCACGTCAATGAACTATCTAAACATAGTCCGTTTTGACTCCAAGCCATCGAATTCTGAGATGGTCAAAGACTGATAGATTAGGAGAAGTAACAAGCAGAGAACTTCAGGAAGGTGGGGGAACTATTTGTACTGACAAACTTAACACCCCCACCCCCCTCCTGTCCCGATATTCTGGGGGGAAGACAAGTGCACACAGTAGAGACGGATCCTATATTGCTATGTAGCCTAATGGTCTCAATACATGTACAGATGTTTCACTTTTCCCGATGGCAACACAGTGATAGCACTTAGTCATAAGATCGCTTGCATATCCTTGTGTTGCCATGGGGTTAGAGTGAACATTATTCATGTGTAGAGAGACCTTGATCAAATTCAGCAAAGTTAGTTGTAGGCTTAATTTAGGGGACATCCCGCTATCGCTACGTATCGATAACACTACCAAGATAAATCAGTACGGCTGTCACTACGTATCGATAACACTACTGAGCTGAATCACTACGGCAACTTAGGGTTAGGGTTAAACTTAGGTAAGGAATAGGGTTAGGTTACGAAAAGGGTTAGGGTTAGTCTGTCAGAATTCAAACTGACAGATTGGCACAGTCATCATCAATTGTTCTCTATGGGTAGTTACAGTGGTAATAACGGGTAGTTCTTTCGATACGTAGCGATAGCGCTACGCACCCTTAATTTAGATTGAAGATTCTTTAATTAGCCATTGAACAAAGGGAATCATTATGGTTTTGCATAAACACGCAACCCAACAACAACGAAAGCATGCATATAGGAGTACAACCAATATAAAATATAATTTATTATGGTGACAAATGCAGGTTATATAATAGGCCTATGCATCTCTCGCTCTCACTCTCAGATACACACACACATAGATATACACGTGCGCATGCACACTTATAAGTTATAGCACAAACACACACACGCACACACAGGGCAGGATGGAAAAAAAGCTTTGTCAGCTTATTCTTTAACTATCAATAAAGATGATTTTGACTTGACACACACACACACACACATGAGCATGCAAACACACCGATTGACACACGTCACGCTTAACTAAGCAATAAAGACGACTAGAAATAAGACAAAAAGACCTCCGCCCCCATTCATGTTTACGACCCTAAATCAGTCTAAAAACGTTTTTAGTTTAGTTGTTGCTTCTCAGTTCAAGAAGACCCAATCTTTAGGAATACCGTCCATAAGGGTCTGGCTAATGTCATCACCTCCAGGCTTCTCAGTGAAAAGTTTTAATGCGAACATTTGTAGAGGAATTGGGAATGGGGTGACTACGAGATCAGCCCACCATTCTTCTTCATCCCATCTTCTACCTGCCCCTCCCTCCCCCTCCCTCCCCCTCCCATTCGATCTACTTTGCATAATTATTTTTCTTTTCCTGTCTGGTGACCCACTTTTCAGCGGAGAGCTGAGTGGTTCTGAATGTTGATTGACACAATCCAACACGTGAGCGGTTGCGTTCGATGTGCCCCCGGTTTTGTGCGGGGGCTCTCCCGGCCAACAATCAATATAATTAGCGCTTCTGGCCGCTTTAAGGGGGATCAGTCTATCGGCTTTTGCCCAGTATATAAGAGGCAATGCTGCACGCTGGTGAGAGAGAGAGAGAGAGAGAGAGAGAGAGAGAGAGAGAGAGAGAGAGAGAGAGAGAAACGCAATGAATTTTAATGTGAAGCCACCGACCTATACACATTTGGAGGTGCAACTAAAATATGCACACGACTAAAGCAAAAGCAGGTAAAGACCACAATGTTTAGAACAATACTTTGACCGGCAAAAATGGATGCGGAGAGAGAGAGAGAGAGAGAGAGAAATGTTGCTGTATGCTGGCCGCAGAGAGAGAGCGCGAGACAAAGAATTTTTATCCACGCTGTCAAGAGAGAAAGAGGAAGGAAAATTTGTTTAACGTCCTCCGGTCTGGAACAGACACGCATGGGACATTAGTAGATATAGAGATGGTGGGAATGATTCTGGAGGCAGTGCAACTACACCAGCAAATTAAAGTCCCGATTTTTTAACAATACAGCGTATCTATGATTACTGAAGAAGAGAGAAAGAGAGCACGCGAGACATAATATTTGCCGCACGCTGGCAAGAGAGAGAGAGAGAGAGAGAGAGAGAGAGAGAGAGAGAGAGAGAGAGAGAGAGAGAGAGAGAGAGAGAGAGAGAGAGAGAGAGAGAGAGAGACAGAGAGACAGACAGACAGAGACAGACAGAGAGAGAGAGAGACGGAAGAGTGAGTGAGTTTACCGCTGCTAAGAATTACACGTCACCCGGTGTTAATGGCTAAGGATGATATCTCCGCCTAAAGAGCCCATTCAGACTGAACTCTTCCAAAGAAAAAGGGAATTAAAGAAATCAGAAGAGAGGAGACAAAGTTCCTGAAGGCTGAGTCTTCCCGTGCATGAAAGTCCGTTTACCGTCCTCCGACCTGGAACAGGTACATGTGGGACACGTTTAACTTCAAAGACAGCGGGACGATCCTGGAGATACTGCAATACCAGGAATTAAAGACCCGATGTATTTGAGTGATCAAGATACTACATGAATCGTGATTCTTCCCGTTCATGCATGAAATAAAGCTAGGTTTTATGTCCACTCGGCTGCAAAACAGCACTTATTTATTTATTTAGGAAACTTATGTAGCGCATCACCTTAAAGAGCTACCCGATCACGTGTCAAAATCACGGGATTCACGTGTTTTCCCTATTATAACTGGAAATAAATCTTGTTTGACCAAGTCTGACTCCCATATAAATTACCCCAAATTGAAGGCGACACATCAGTTTAAAGAGCAGCCTCAATTTAAATATGGGGAAATTCGAATGTGGGTCACAGCAACCCAGAAAAAACCATGGGACGTAACCGTGGCGCGTCACAGGGTCTTTAAAGCTCAATGAACCATCAACCAACCATCATTCAATGCTCTGAGCTGATCCTGGAGGTACTGCAATACCAGGTCTGATAATCTCAGCTATGTCTCCGTTTTATATCTCTGCCTCAAAAATCCTTCCCTAACCCAAACCCTAACCCGAATCCTTTTCAAAAAGCTATCAACACCACAAGACAGTACAGTTAGAGATCTTTTTTTTTAAAGAAAAGTATTTTACATTCTAACTCTCAGTGCGCTCTCCCAATTCCGTCGAGTAGCATAGTAATAGGCTCCTTTCGAACAAAAAAAAGACCCCATCCAGTGCCGAGCTGATGAGACTCCCTAGAGTCGAAACAGCTGTCCTCGGCTTGGGTTCTGCCATTCGCCTCCCTAATAAGGAGGAGAAACTAAGCTAGCACTCTTTATGTGGGTTTTTTTTTTTAGAACATAGATCGAAATACCAAGGTAACATAAGAAAATTGAAACAGAACTAGAATCCGAGGAGATTCTTGGAGACAGGGACACATAGACACAGGCACACAAAGAGAGTGACACATACAGACAGGAGAATATAGAGATGGGGGTACATCGATATAATCCCGTGGAAACTAAGCCCGAAGATGTGTGTGCGCGTGCGTGCGCGTGTGTGTGTGTGTGTGTGTGTGCGTGTGTGCATTTGTCTCTGTGTGTGTATGTGGGTTTTTTTAAATGAAGGCTTAAAGACCCCGCACGTCACGTGTCAAAATCACGGTTTTCACGTGTTTTCCCTCTTATAGCTAGTAAGGAATCTTAAGACATCTTCCTAGTATAAGAGGGAATGTGACACGTGACGTGCCGGGTCTTTAAGATTGCACTCTGCACGCATGAATGCGTGTGTTTACTTGAACAAAGGATAATTTCGGACTGAACTAAATGAACTTGGGTTTTTTCTTCTTCTTTTTTCGCGTATCTAAAAATATACTTCCAGGAACGTGCATCGTCTATTGACCAATGAGAAACGAGTTATCAGTACGAAGCTAAATAGCCTAATAAAAGAGGCGGCCATTTTGAACCACATGGACTGGCTGAATTAAATTTCGACTTCGAATGACAGTTTTGTTGTATCTAGTGAGTGTGAAATTGAATGGCAAAAGTTCTGAAAGCTTTGAAGAACGGACTGAAATCCCCTGTGCGCTTGAAGGTGAGTACTTATTGCGTACAGCATGTCATTTATATTCAATATATTGTATTATCATTCAAAATTTATGTCTGAAGTTCACAGGTAAGATGAATAACAGGTCACGTGCTCTTGCTTTCCGACATGATGTGTGCCAGGTACGGAGCCTCCCGAGGTGAGATTATTTTACACACAAAGTTTTTGCGTTAACCGTCCAATTTTGTTTTGTTTTTGTTGCAAAAATGCAAATGAACCCCTCCACCCCCCACACGCACACTTTAGTTTTTTCTGTGTGTTATGTGCGCGCACGCGCGCGCGCGCGTGTGTGTATGTATAATATGTGTGTATGTACGCACGTGTGTGTGTGTGTCTCCACGTATGTGTGTGTGTGTGTGTGTGCACGCTCATGCTTGGGTTTAACGTGTGCTAAGCGCATATGGGCTGACTATTTGCGGCATTTTGCGACATTGAGCATGAACGACAAATTTCACTTTTTTCTAGGGTTAGGGATAGGGTTAGGGTTAGGTAAATGGTTCAAGTAACGAAAAAGTGAAATTTGTGGTTGTCGCAAATAGTCACTCTCATAGTAGCGAGCTAGGAATTTGACCACGCTGGGAATTTGAACCCGACACATGGGACATCGGTTTATCGTCTCATCCGAAACTAAAGACTCCACGTTCAGACCGTAAGGCGTAGTGCAAGAATGAGAGAAGAAATCCTCTGTATCCATGTTCAAACTCAGGTTTATTGCGTACGAGGCGAACGCGTTACCTCTGAGCCACTCTACCCTTTTTGTCGCTTTGTCTCCAGATGGCTGTACACAGTGTATCCCGCTGACAACCCGATGCCGTGAACAGTGGAGTAATGGTCATGGTCAGAGCCCATTTCGCCTTTTCCCATTTCGCCCTGCGGTTGACAGGTGGCGCATTCCAACTGCTGGTGATGTCAGGTCACCTGTACCTGAGTGAAGGAGCGTGCAGCAACTGTTTCAGATAAGTGCCGTTTTTCTTTTTTAAACTTTATTTTTCATTAGCCCCCCCCCAAAATGTTTGGGGTTTCATCAGTTTGAAAAAATAGGGTAGGTAGGTACTAGGCTTTTTTTTTTTTTTTTTTTTTTTTTTTTTATAGACTTGTCAGTGTTCGGTCCATGTGTGTGAATATATTTATATATTTTAGTAAAACAAAACAGTGTATGCTTTTGCACAAGTTTGATGTTTTATGTTTCTGTTTGCTCGCTTGCTTTCGTTGTTTTTTTGTTTTTTTTGTTTTTTTTCCATTTGATTTGTCCCAAAAAAGTTTAGGGTCGGCAGCCAAAAACTAGGGTAGGTCGGGAAACAGGAAACCAACATTTTTTTTTTTTTAGAGGAAGAATTGGCCTTCTCTCTCTCTCTCTCTCTCTCTTCCCCCCCCCTCTCTCTCTCTCTCTCTCTCCTCTCTCTCCCTCTCTCTCTCTCTCTCTCTCTCTCTCTCTCTCTCTCTCTCTCTCTCTCTCTCTCTCTCTCTCTCTCTCTCTCTCTCTCTCTCTCTCTCTCTCTCTCTCTCTCTCTCTCTCTCATTTCGTCATGTTTAATTGCTTATTGCTTGCGTATTGATAGTTTGTGTTTTTTGTTGTTGTTTTTTTGCCCCGTTCGTGTTGCTTGTTGATGCTATGTGCTTATTGGCTAACTATGTTTTATTTAAATTATATTTAATACTCCTGTATTTTCAGTTCTTCTGGTTTATCTCGTTTTTGATTGTTGAGGGGGAAAAAGGCATGCTTATCTGTTTTACGCTCATATTAAATCACACAAGTCTCAAGTTTATAGTCTTTCTCTACTCCTGACCAACCCTCTCCCCCCAGACGACCCTGCTTTCCCAGGCAAAATCCTACCAAGATAAATAAAACAAAGCAAATAAGGAACCAAACATGTAAGCAAACATTCCAGGCCCACTCTTATCATACTTGAGCATTAAGACGCTGTGTCACTAGCCGCCGCGCATCCCATTTTCTGCTCCATTGACCTTGACCTTTAACCCATGACCTCTATTTTCTAACTTCACCTAGATATCCTAACTACCTACACGCATGGGAAATTTGGGCCTCCCTGGACCCTCTGTTGAAACGTTATCATGTTAACATACAATATGGATAATGAAGATTAGAAGAATTTTAACTTGTTTTCTCTATTATGTCTATGTAAAAGTTCAGCACTCGCGCGTAGAATACAATATTATGAAGTCAGCCAGACAGGAATATAGAAACAGACGTCACTGAAAACATTACCAGCTTAGCTTTGCGCGGCTGGTAAAGAGCAAGCTAGAGCGTTAAGACGGGCTATATATCACCAGTGAACGAACACTCGTGGCAAACGCTATTGGAGCATCCTGGGCCCCTCCACTCCACTCATTCAAACGTCTTCGTGTTAGCATACAAGTAGCCTATGTATGTATGTATTAGGTATTAGGTATTGTACTTTATAGTCACAGAGGCGTCTCTGTGAAATTCGGGTTGCTTGGAGAGCGCGTCGAAGCCAGAGGCGCGCCACCCAATTTTATTTTTTTTATTATTTTTTTTTTTTGCATGCTCATTGATGAGGGGAAAGGGGGGGGGGGGTAACTACTGTACTTTTTCGTTGCGCATGTTTAACAATGCTAAGTGCATGGGCACACGGGACCTCGGTTTATCGTCTCATCCGAAAGACTCCACATTCAGACCGTTAAGGTCTTGCGTGAGAGCATACAGGTTCGAACTCGGCCTACTTGTATGTATGAACGCGTACTGTTCCACTCTACACCAGCTACATGGTGAAAATAATAATACATAACAAGAAATCAAAGAAAACTTCAAACAACAAAGCTAAGTAACGCATGCACACACACGAAATCGGGGGAAAATGAGGGTAATAGGAGGTGGGAGGTTGTGTGTGTGTGTTGGGGGGGGGGGGGGGGGGGGGGGGTGTTGTTATACTACGGCACAACACATCTCTGAAGGTGACTAATCGAAACCTTGACAGAAAAATAATGAAGCTATTATTATTATGATTACGTTCACATTATCTTTTAATCTTTTAAACAGAAATTTGTGATACATGGTTTTAAATGAATTAATACTGGGTTTTGGTTTCAAATAAGATGGCAAGGAGTATTGTGAGTATTATGTGTGATAATCACCAAGGAAAGTAAGCTGTGTTATTAGTGCAAAGAAGTGACTCAGTGGCCTTTTGTTTTGACTTTTTTAGTTGTAGGGTGTTGAGAGGTGACATATAATTTTATTAAACAAGTATGAAGGGTAATTTATTTTTTTGCTTTGTTTTTGTTTTGTTTTG
>JAGGCT020002284.1:0-12500 GCA_017654935.2 Phymorhynchus buccinoides
AGTGAGTGACAAAGAAAGTGAAAGAGAAAGAACACTGAACACTGAAATAGTTTTATTGGCCTTGGGCCGAGAGAGAGAGAGAGAGAGAGAGAGAGAGAGAGAGAGAGAGAGAGAGAGAGAGAGAGAGAGAGAGAGAGAGAGAGGGGGGGGGAGAGAGAGAGAGAGAGAGACAGAGAGCGAGAGAGAGGAGCGAGAACACTGAACACTGAAAAACTGTATTTAACAAGGATAAAGGTTTTAGGCGATGCCTATTCTTAGAGAGAAAGAGAGAGAGAGAGAGAGAGAGAGAGAGAGAGAGAGAGAGAGAGAGAGAGAGAGAGAGAGAGAGAGAGAGAGAGAGAGAGAGAGAGAGAGAGAGAGAGAGAGAGAGAGAGAGAGAGAGAGAGAGACAGAGACACAGACACAGACACAGACACAGACAGACAGAGAGGACAGAGATACAAGAAGAGACGGGAAATGAAACCTGTGCATTGGCAAAGTGATCGCTACAATACAATATGATACGATGCAAAAATTGACAAGCAGAGCAGACAAACAAAATCAATAAACAAAGTGAAATGTAACCCACACCGCGGTGGAAGGAGAAAAGGTCACCCGACACTGCAGTGTAGCCAGATCCACACCCTCTATACCACAATCTAGCCTGTCAGTCAGTCTGCCTCTTCTCTAACAGAATAGTTCAGAAGGAAACCGTGCCTAGATCGCCTAGAAAACGAGACTTTTCATTTTCTTAATTATTTGAAACGGCTAAAACATTCCGACTAGTATTGATGTTTAAGAAGTATTATAGTAATAAAAAAAAAGTGCCACTGATATCCTGATCAATACAAAGATATATCCGTTTAAAGATAGAATATTATCCGTTTATAGATAGAATTGTATCCGTTTAAAGATATAATTTTATCCGTTGAAAGACAGAATTTACGTAAAATTCTATCTTTAAACGGATATATCTTTGTATTGATCAGGATATATGTGGCGTTTTTTTTTTACTATAATACTTCTTAAACATCATACTAGCAATACCAGTTGGAATTGTTTTAGCCGTCTCAAATAATTAAGAAAATGAAAAATCTCGTTTTCTACGCGATTTAGAGACGGTTTTCTTCTGGAGTAGTAAGCAACTATGTCTCCTCTGCCCCCACCAGTAGTGCGCAAAAGGAACAGAAGTTCGTTCGCCTCTGGGTTTTTTTTGTCTGTCTGTCCTGGGTTTCATATCGCGTGATCGAGCCGCTTGACAGAATCGCTTTAAATTTTGAACCAAGAACAGAAGGGATCAGCGGAGAAACTGTAACCGAACTGACATTGACCTTGAACATTGCCCTTGAACTGGGGGGGGGGGGAGTGGAAGAAGGCTGGTTGTGAAACCTTCAGAGGCGCCCCTACGGGATTCATGATCCTGTCCCACCAAGAACACAAGGGGTCAATGGAGAAACTGTAACTGAACTGACCTTGACCTTGAAAATTGCCCATGAAATTGTAAACGGAAATTTCTCGTGGTTGACATATTTTCACATCACTGGAGGTACAGTTTTCAAACTCGGTACGTGGGTATGTTGACTTAAGATGATTCGGGGTGCTAGGTAGCTAATACTTTGGTGACCTTGACCATGACTTTGAACCATGGGTATCTCAAATTGTTGTCTTAGTCATATCTTCCACATTAATGTTGTGCGGTGCCAAGCTTTAAATTTGGTAGGTTGGTAGATTGGCAACAGAGTATGTGTGATGCAAAGTATTGACGACCTTTATATCCTTGACTTGTGACCTTGTCATCGTCAGCGGTGGTAGACCATTCGTCAAACACCCTCATGACCATATAATATTCTTGATCGGCATCACCCGACGAATGCAATGAAGCTTATTAACCCCGGCCTGGACCTTTGACCTCGAGGTCGTAATCAAAAAAACATTGGTTATTCACCCATGTAACTATAATCCTTGATTAACATCACTCAAAAGACGCCAAGGGGCATAGGGGGTACAAATGAAAAGAGAAGTGGCAAACCGGGGCAAAGCACATGTCTGCCTCTCGACGACAATTTTGTTAGACCGTTAATTTGTTCGTTCCTTTCTTCTTGCTCTCGTTAACACTTGCGCCTGCACGAAGAAGCCATTAGATTCTACTTCTAATGTCGTCTTCTTCTTTGCAACGTTCTGTCATTATTTGTCTTCAGATAATGCTAAACTTTAATCAACTTGTTAAACATTTTCTTTTAGCTTTAGTGTTCTTTCAGTCATGAACGCGTGTGCCTGCACAATATAGCAATTGTTCGGAAATAATTAAGGGGAGTAATTTCATGGTGTGTGTGTGAGTGATCTCGCCTAATTCAATCAGTCAAACAGGGGAAGTTACTCTACCTTCAGGTAGAACCGCCCTCGCTTCGTGTGTTTGAGGAGACACACAGCATGTAGAACGCAGTGCGTCATTCTAAATTTGATGTAAGTTATATTTTTACGTCACAGTTTGCAAGTTCTATCACTTTGTAGCAACTGGCCACCCCTTATTTTTCTTTTCTTTTTTTCTCAAGTCGCTGACTGGCATCCTGCAGTTTCAAGCTTCGACACCATTGCTGCATTGCATTTGATCGAGTAATGGACGTAAACAACTCTAATTTTCACAAAGGGCTCTCCCCTAGTTTTTTTCTCCGAAAATCGTCTATTCGTAAACAATGCGCATAACAGGGGGGGGGGGGGGGGGGGGGGTTGTAAATAGGCACCTTGTTACTATATTCAGCATTTTTGATGAAAGTTTAGAAAGTTTAGAAGTTGTAGAAATCCCACAAATCAAAATGACCACAAGGATTGTTTTGATGAAAGATTGAAGTAGTGAGGCTAGGAGGGGGGGGGGGGGGGGGGGTAATTGGAGGAGAGTTCTCTACCTTTGTTCAGTTTGGTTATTTTGATGATTGGGAATTTCCGTTTGGATGTTGGAAGTCAGTCGGTATTATAAATCCTATACAATATTTTTTTTTCCAATTAGAATTTCTTGTTAATTGGCAGGACTGATAATAATAATAATAACTAACCAGCCGCAAAGGGAAAGCTGGTTAATTTTCCTGCTGTCTGTATGTTCTAGACTAAGTTAGAATATCTAGGCCCAATAAACAAATTAAGTTCATTGGTCAAAGGTCAAGGTTACTCGAGTAGAAAGTGTGCCGCGCGGCTGGTGGCATAGCGTCTTTACGCTCTAGTTTCAATTATGTTCTTCTTCGTTGGCAAGAGTGTCTGTAACAACATTCACAGACTTTATTAACATAAAAACTGAGGCAGCATGTGTGAGAAACATCCCCTCTGATATTTTAGCTTAAGCTTCGGTCGTAGATTATATACTGGAATTAAATCGATGCTATTTTTCTTGTAGACATACAAATAATTATAAGGAACGTAGTGCATGAGTATGTCTCTGGTGGACCATTTTGTTTAAACTATCTGATTTATTTGTCGATGACTTGCCCTCACACAGGACTTTTTTTTCTTCTTTTTTTTAAATTTTGTTTTGGATCTCCCTCGAGGGCTTTTGCTATGTCTTCGTGTGTCTGTCTTTGCTTCTGTCAGTGTTTCTGTTTCTTTCGTCTGGAGTAAGTTCAGATTCTCTATGGAAAATGGGAGTTTTAAAATATTTCTATATACAACCCGTGAGATTGGCTGGGTATAAATAAATTAAAACTCAACTGTCACTCTCATAGCGGGGGTTTGAACCGTGTCAGTGTCTGGCTTTATTCCGGCTCATTGTGATACTACTGGTTCAACTGGTAACATCATTATCTCTGTTTTGCTATATTCCAGGCTATGCCACCCAGCCATGGACTACGGTCACCCCAGGGCTACAGATTACGGCCCTGGTCGTCAGTTCCCTGGGCACATGCCGGGCTCCAGCATCTACGACAGGTGGACCCAGGGCCGCAAGGGACAGCTGTACAGTTCAGGTTCCTCCAGCCCCTCCACCTTCGAAGAAGTGGAGTCCCTCTGCATGTCCAGATCGTCCAGCGAGTCATCGCAGCACAAACTGCAGTGCAGAGGTTTACCACGCCCGCACATACTGGGACCCAGCCAGGGCCAGCTGAGGCAGGAGAAGATCTTGTCCAGACAGAGCTCAGGAAACAGCTTGTCGGCAACTAGCGGCAACCCATCAGATCACCTCGACCGACCGTCCAGGCCTGGAAACTCCGGGGGGTCACCGTTTAAAGATCGTCACGGTGTCAGCGCGGATCCGTGTCAGCGGGTTGACCTGATGAGCGGCCAGGCGTTCGTGGACAGCATTTTCATGCGAGTGCTCCAGTGGAATCAGGCGTACTCCGCTCTCAGTGCAGGCAGAGATGCCAGCTGCGGCTTCCCTCCCATGATGTCTGCTCCTGCGCTGTTGTCACCCAGTCATCTCGCTGCAGGAACCCCGTGGGCCGCTCCTCAGGATCAGTTCTGTTCCCTCCCTGCAGGAGGTACGCTCCCACGACCTTCAAGTCCCGGCCCTCCCATGTCTCCCAGGACTGGCTCCCAGACCCACACAGCGCCCGTGTCTCCAGGGCGCCGAATGGCCAGTGTGAACAAAGAAAACACCTTGTCCCCCACGTCAGACGTGACTCACGTCAAAAAGCGACGAGACCTGATCCTGCCGGATGAAGAAGATGAGTTTTCCTTTCCTAGAGCTTCTAGCCGTAAGCAGGAGACGGCCAAACACGGGGCCGCCAGCAGCCAGAACGGACAGACCCACACCCCATCCCGTCTGAAGCAGGCCAGATCAGAGTCCATGCTGTCCTCCATGTCGTCCATGTCCCAGAGCCAGGACCTCTCCTGGAGGGAGCAGTTCGACCACGACTGGCGGGAAGCTCAGCACAATGCCTGGAGGCAGCAGGCAGACCAGGGCTTTGGCGATCCTTACGTCAATCCTTGGAAGAAAAATAACCCCAGCCAAAACGTCTGGAGGGACCCCTTTCTCTTCTGTCCACAGCAAAGTCCGTATCCATCGTCCATGACGATGCCACCGGCACAGCAGATGCACGGTCGTGTGTTGAGCCGTGGAATGAGCATAGAGAGTATGACGAGCATTGGAATGGCTACACCATCTGAATCCGGTTCACAAAATCCGGCAGAGGCGATGCTGATGAATCTGGGTTTTGGAGGGTCTGCTGAGGGTTTCTTGCCAGAGCGTTTCTTGAGAGACTGGTGCAGTAAAATGTCACGCACTCCCGGTCAGTATCCCGTGACTCCTCCACCACCCCAAGACAACAGCTCTTCGATCTATAACAACAGGGCCAGTGCCCACAAGTACAATGACTTAGAATCCCTAACTCCCAAATCAATTTACGAAGATATGAGGTCAGCGTCAGATCTTCAGCTGAGGATTGGCCAGCCTTACTACCGACACGGAGCCGTGTCACCATCCCAGACTTCCGACCCGCCAGAAACGCCAACATCCTTACTGCCACCCAGCCTGGGAAAGGAGTCTCGCTCTGACAGACTCAAGGAATACATCGAAGCTTACGCCCACAACATGAGCAGCGCCACAGACTCCAGGTCTGCCAGGATCCGACAGTTTGCTTGCTCGCGTCAGAAGTCACTGCCTTCCTATCTAGAGACCCTGACTGAAGAGGAGGAAGTAAAGCCCCGCAGCTCCTGGCCAAAGCCTCAGGCTGCCGAGTGCCGTTTACAAGCTTTCCTTCGTGATGACTCTCTTAGCACTGCCAGTGGAACCAGTGATGGCCAAATGGCTTCCTCAGGAGGAGGCAGTAACGACCAAAGTCTGATGGGATCTGAGAGTGAATCCCTCAGTGGCTCTGATCAGGTGTCAGCACCTTATGATCCGACCAGCTCTAGTCCACCGTCACAGACAGAATCAATCCCCTCTCGTGTGTTGACTCTGAAAATGCCCACCCCGTCTCAGAGAAGATCGCAACTCATGTCAGAATCAAAGCATTTAGACCACAGTGTTGCCGGTGTGAAACAAAGTCAGTTTGATCTAAACCACGCGTCAGACTATCAGCAACAGCATCTGTCAAACAATTCCACTGGTCAATGTAGAGAAGGTCAACAAGAACATGAAAAACAGACTAACAGCTTACACATTCCCACATCACAATCTGTGCATGAAGAGACCCAAAAGGGCTCCCTAAGCCACAGGTCCAGGTCACCCCTCCTATTTAAAACAAAGTCAGACACTGATGTCGAAAGTGGGTGGACTGCAGAACGCAAGTACATTCATCAGAATTCGATGGACACCACATCGAATGGAAATATGCTATCTGCTGGCATTGACAGAAACTTACTGTTTGTCTCACAGGTACCACTGGAAAGTCCCATAAGAAGATATCAGAATCCTGCAGACAGGCAATTATCAGCATTCACAACTTCCAATGGTCAGAGAAAGACTCTAGAATTTTGGAACAGGCACACTGATCCAGTCGATCGAAAACTCCTCCAAAGTGGAGAAAAATTATTGTTGAAAAACAACAATTATGGTGTACATTCTAACTCGGGAAAATCTGACTCGCTGTTATCTACAGAAAGTCTGGAAGTGGCAGATATATTTCATAATTCTAGTTGCGATTTCACAGACAGATCTAGCTCGGCATATGAGGGATTCAATATGATGAACAATGATAAACTAGTCGAACCAGCCATGGTTTCGATTGTACTGGAAGACGTAGATGGCAACCTAATGGACGGTGTAGACACAGTGGACGGAGGGGGCAGACTTTATCATCGGCACCAGCAGCAATGCCACGAAGGACTACAGCAAGACGACCATCTTCAGGTCCCCTCCTGCTCCTCTTCCACCTCCCTGTCTCCCATCCCCCTGTCTCCTGTGACGGTGATCGAGGTCAGTTTAGACAATCAGCACGACTCCATTGACACTGAAGAAAGTTTCAGCAGCTCTAAAGACACTAATGATGAAGACGACGACCTTGAGACAGCTGAACAAACTCCGCAGTCTTCCAGAGACGACACGAATAGTGAGGAACTTTCTGATATAAGAGACGTCAAAGAACATTCTGCAAAAAAAGAACTGTCATATTCTGAAGCTTCAGGTAGCAACGGAAAATCTATGAACGGTTTCTGTGAAGGTTCTAGTCATAAAGATGGCCCCAGCATCATTGAGGACGGTGGTTCATCATCCCCAGTGTTGTTGTTCAATGCTGCATCACCACAGACGTCCAGCTCATCATCGCCATCAGTCTCCTACCAGCTTTCAGAGATGGGGGTTCAGGCTGACGATGGCCGCCTCTCCCCGCTCGTGTCTGGCATTGAGGACGACTTCCTCCATGATCTTCCTGATGGGGCCGGCCTCCTGTTTCCAGTGACTGACCAGGCTGTACAGTGTGATGGCAAAGAGTTACAAGACCAACCAAAGCTGACCAGCTGCGGGACATGTGAAGCTTCTCAACAGATGACCATAACATGTGCAGACACGTACTGCCAAACACAGCCGTTGGTCAGGTTTGAAATGTCTTCCCAGACTGAACAAGTGCCTCTTTATATTTCCTCTGGAAATAACGCAAAACTAAAACGTGGCATAGAACCATTAGATGAAATGATGCCGTTCAATGATATAAGTCCATTTTGCAAACACTGTACCATTTCAAACAGTGCTCGCACAGGAAATAGGCTACCTGACAGAATCCGTGCAAACAAAGCATGTGGCTCATTGGGTCGTGTATCAAAAGATTCCAGAAAACCCGAAAGCATGGCTACAAACAAAACCACTTCTCAAACCTTTGATTCTGAATTTTGGGAATACATGGGGATGGAAGTTCCCTCAAAGCTGTTAAGATCAGAAATACCAAGAAATGAAAACAACAAAACTGGGCAACATGGTCAGCCAGCAAATCAGTTCAGAGACAGTAATTTCACAGTTCCTTTGCAGCAAGTTATCCAACCTGATATCAACGGTAATGAAAGGACTAAGGTTGGTCAATTGGTTTCTCGTGAAAGCGCTCATTCCACAGCTCACAAAAACGATCGTACATGCCTTAATTGTTCAAGTTTCCAAACAAACCCTTGCTCAAGTACGTATAAAGACAATTCAGAAAAGCAAGGCAGGGTTCATAACCAAATTGAGCATGTTAAATACTTTTCTGCTTGCAGTGGTTGTCCCCTATCTCATGAAACTGTTGAACGGGGTGGAGACCAGCACTCTTATCTTTCTGTTGGGCTACACAAAAACCAAAACATGGCAGTCACAAGCCCTGACCCTATGAGCAGACGGGACTCCGAAGAAAACGTGAAAGCTATCAAGAATGCAGATTCATCAAACATGAACACATTATCAAAATTTGAACAGGATCAAAATGTTTCGGAAAATCAAAAAGTGCATGTTTCGCAACTGAGCTTTGTTGTTGGGGACTATAGAGCCAAACGTGGGCATTCTACTTCCAGTTCAAATGAATACAATTCCAGTCTTGCCAACCACGCAGAAAACAAACATTCCATCAATATTTCAAAACGTATTTGGAAGCTAGCTGAGGTAATTTCAGGACCATCACATTCATCTGCAGCACAACCTGTCCAGTTTCTTGAATGTAAGACAACAGATCAGTCTGTTCGTTCACCACCCACTAGGAGACATGAAAACAGATGTTCTGCAGAAGACAATTCTGTGGATGGTCATGTGGTGAATCAAATGAAAGACATGGAGCACGACATGGACAGTGGCATCATGGGATCTCCCACCTCCTCCTCTCTCGTATCTCATGAAGAAGAGCAGCAATATTTGGAACGGATCAGAAAGAACAACCTCCACCTGACTTTGTTGAGAGGCATACCATCTGAAGATGGCTGTAGTCAAAGCTTCAAAAGTGTTGAAGAAGCTAGAGAGTTTGTCTTGTCAAAGTTCCTGCTCAGACGTTCGGCCGAATCAAAATCAGGGATTACCAAGGCAACAGAAAACACACCAGAAGGTACATACGTGCATCAGCATGACATGGTTTCTTCACATGCACCGAACAAGACTGTAATCCAATTATCAGAATTTCATCCTGAAAAAGCTTGCTTGTTGTCACAACAGAAGACACATGACAGACTGGTGCACAAATCATCAGAAGAGTATGATGTCTCCAAACATGTCATTGATTCAGAACTTGATATGGAAAAGAATGAGATGAAAGGTCACTATGGAGTGAATCTACACGTCGAACAGCCAAGTGATAAATATTCACTCACAGACGAGGAATGTGAACAGTATCACTCTATAGCCAAAAGACAAGCAGAGATGTTGCATGATCGTATGCATTCCAGGCGCGCATTAATTAGGAAGAAAAGGAGCGAGCGTGTGTTGCATGGAAACATGAATACTGTGCATACAAAACAGGGTGAAGACGCTAAGCGTAAAGATCAGGATGAATCAATAAATACATCAGACAATGTAGACGCGTTTGTCAGCTCTGTTCTTCAATCAGCCTGCCAGGTGTTGTGCCAGAGTCATGCAGGCAACAAGAAAAGTTCTGTAGATGAACCTCAAGTGACATTTACTCAATCAGTAACCGAGAAAGTTCACCAGAATGAGGACACACTCAATATTCCCGAAAAACGTGCCGGTATATCAGACACATGTGAGCATCTTGAATCAACAGCTCAAGCCTCAATGTGGTATGATTACAGTTTCCATGCATTCTCGGCTAAAGTGAATGGTGCACACAGTGAAGTTAGAAACTTTCTAAGCCAAACAAGAAGTCAGTCGGCAGATTCTTTGGACTCTCTCCGTGCCAACTATTCTGAAAGCATTGATGACATTCTGGACACACTTGATAACCCTGTCGAGACTCCAGTTTCACAGAAAGTGCATGCAAGTCTTAGCACTGACACTGATTTATCTGTGTGCTCTCAGGAAAAAACCTCTGTATATGACAAGCAGAACAGAGAGTATGGTTCAGATATTCCACAAACTAATTCACAGTATCATGCAAAACCATTGTCTGATGATTCTAGTAAGCCTTTAATTTCAGGAGTAAACGACATCCGTCCATGTCAACCTGTGAGTGACCAAACGAAAGACATGAACGATACACTTCCACAAACTATATCTGCGTCTCAGCCGCCAATATACACAGAAAAGTCTTCAACTTATCACAGTAAATCAAATGGCACAAATACCGCTGCAGGTTGCGAGCCACTGACAGACGCCACATTAACGCAGCTGATTTTGATGGGAGCGAACCATCCAGACTTTCAACGCCTCAAAGAACAAGGTATCCTCAGAGATTCGTTTGAAAGTAGCCCTTCTTTCACAACGCCTGACGATGCTGTTAACAGTGACGCAGAAGACATGCTAGTAGGAGGCACTGTTGCTGGAACCTCTCCTAAATCTGCTGCACATCAGCAGTACAATGCAGAAGTTTGTACACTAAGAAATGGTCAAGTTACTCAGCATTCCTGCATTTCATGCACATGTTGTTGCCACTCGTTGAATAACGCAACGAGCGAAACGTGTTTGGAAAACTGCCAACATCAGTGTATCAACTATGGTAGCTATGATGGGGATTCAATAAAGACTCTGGAATTGCAAACCGAGAACATCGAATGCAATGACAAACAGGTAGCTGTGGAACTAGAAACGAACAGTAATGGACCCAAAGACAAAGAACAAGACAGTTATATGGAATTAGGTTCACAAGACAAAGAAGCCAGCAATGACGTTAATACCCTGGATTTTCAGGATGAAACTTTCCTTACCTATTCTGCACATCGATCATTCAATGAAGATACAACATCACACCAACAGGCGTACGCTGACTGCAGCCATGAGCAGGATAAGACTATGTTTACTTTCGACACACAAGACAGTGGAGGACGGAGAGTGCTCACATTTGCCTCCCCTTATAGGGAAGAACACAGGCAATCACCATGTCCGGACAGATCACAAGGCACAGAAGTGTCCCTAAATCAGTCTACTTTGTCTTCCTTGCCCACAGAGCAAACCAGATTATCTCCCCTGACATTGGAATTAAGTAACCTCTCCCAAGCGTCTGGAGAACAAACCACATTTTCCACAGAACAAACTACATTGTCTCAGTTGACTGAAGTTCGAACAACATTGTCTAAGTTGTCTATAGATCAAGCTAGACTGTCGCCATTACCATTTGAGAAGCAAAGCCCGATGTCCCTTGAAATACCTTCCATAGATGAGGCGCATAACAGAAGCAACAGAACAAGTTTTGATGAGTCTTATTACAGACCGATTTCAAACAGCACGTCTTGTGAATCAGACCACTATTTCGGAAATGCGGCTGACATAGAAAGCAACGACGAAGCGCCCATCACTTCAGCCAGGTTCAGTTCCCCAAGTAGGACACATGCTGCGTTGAATGAGGGTGTGCATAAATACACCTATACTCCTTCCTCTAGCAGAATGCTGGAGGCTAATAGACGGCAAGTCCGCTCGCAGTTCCTGTTGTCTCTTCACCCAATGCAGTCAGATGTCCCAAACAACCCTGACATCTACATCAAGTGCCCTGCGTTAACGGCTGCTGAAAAGAGAGATGCCTACAACAGAGTGACATCAGACCGAACTAGTTTCGGCATCTCCAGTTCGTTTTCTGAGGAAAACCTGTCGTCCCCACCACTGCGACCCCGACGCTTCCAGCGTTCGTTGTCCAAAGAGTCCACTTGTTCTGACTTTAGCCCTAAGAGAGTTAAACGAGCAGTGTCCAAGAGCTCGCCCACCTCCAACAAAGATCAAGCCTATTCTGGAAACAGCCTGCAGGTTCCCAACGCCGGGGAGTCCCTGGTGTCCAAGAACACTCTGAGCAAAAGACGCCGGTCCTCTTCAGGGGCAGACACCTCCGTGTTGCCCAGCTGCCAGTCTCCCATCCTGGACCGCCAGGCTGGGTCTTTCTCTACCACATCCAGCGGCAGCAGGCCCTCTTCTCCGTGCTGCGTGGGCACTGTTCCAGATGTCCTGCTGTCCCCACACCCGCCCTCTCCGGCCTCCAGAGCCCCTTCCCCCATCCCCGACGTCACCATCTCCTCTGTGAACCAGTCCCTGGAACTGATCAGCTTCGCCAGTTCTCCAGAGGGCTCTTCACACGGCAACTCCCCCACTGAAAACCACCCCCTCCAATCGCTAGTTCATTCCCCGGGGAAAATAAAAACCACCGTGTTTGAAAGCAGGCGTGTGTCGCCGTGTTCTCCTTACAAAATGTACAACGAGACAGGTGATCCCCCAAACTCCCCGGCTGACAATGCTGACACCATGTTCACACTGCAGCATCCGGAACGCTTGTCCCCTTACAGGTACTTGGAATCGTCCCCGAAAACAGCGTCTCGCCGTGTGAACAAATTCCGTGGCTGTAACAATTTCCAGACCATCTCCTCCCCTAACGGGTCTCAGGGGCAAACGACAGCCGGCATCATCAGGAGTCACTCGTCGTCTGGGGATGAAGGGGGTCCGGTTCAAATCCCGTTGTCTTGCACGTTTTATTCGTCCAGACACACATTACTGCCCCACCCCCGGGCGAGACTGTGGGCTGCTGGGGACAGGAACTCGTCATCCACCGAGTCCCCCATGC
>JAGGCT020002284.1:17500-25000 GCA_017654935.2 Phymorhynchus buccinoides
TTTAACTACTGTTTTTCATTTTGTATGTCAGCTTATAATGCGTAAGATAGTACACTTTTTGACAAACAGGTCTTGTAATATATATATTATATAGTATGCAAGAAAATTCTCAGTGAATAGCTGAGCTTCGTACCCCTACTCTGAAGGACTGAAAAGTTAGTGCAATTGTTTTTGGTTTTTTTTTAACACGGAGCATTACTCAAAGTTAACGTTAACTGGTTTTGTTTCTGAGGTTCACAAATACAGACATTGGACACAGAACAGTTTTATCAAAGCAAACTGTTCTGCATTTCAAATGCACTAACTTTTTAGTCCTTCACAGTAGGGGTACGGAGCTCAGCTATTCACTGAGATTTTTCTTTCATACTATTTTTATCCTTAATTTGGATATCATCTCAGTAGTTGGCCCTCTCTAGTCATGTCTATTAGGTTTTGAAATTAAAATTTCAGAACATTATTATTTTGTTCATAAGATTTTCATAAGATTTTTTACTATTTCTGGTTTAACTTTGTGTTTGTTTGCTTGTATTGTGGATTTTTGATTTGGTACAAAGAAGACACCATTCTCTTGTAGAATGTCTTCTGGCTCAAGTTGACATCCACTGGACAGTCAAATTGCAGAAGCCCACTCCTGGGATCACAAAATAGTTCAGGGGGGACTGTTTCTTAATGTTCCTCGTCACATACAATTATTAATTTTCCGTATAAGAACTAAAGAATACTATACAAAATTCCAAAATAATAGCTGTCACTGTCAAAAGACTCTCAACTTTGAACACCTTTTTGAACCTTGCACATATATTTAAGGTGTACTCGCATAATGTTTACAAAACAATTAAAACAGCTAATATTCCATTTACTCCCAAATCAGTGCTAACGTATGGACCTAGGGAATGGTCCCCCCTTTTGACTGCCGATTGTGACTTCAACTAACATACGATAAATGACAGTTTATAAAAGCATTGTACTTAAATAATAATTCGTATAATCATTGTACCTAAATGATAATTTATATAAGTATTGCGACGTCGTTTGACACGTTATAACACTGCCGTTTGTCGAGACTGGATTTTATCCAATAATGTTGTAAAAAAATATCTTGACCCATATAATCTAACATTATAAAACGTATTGAAACCATCGTTTACAAAGCATTACTGGTTATAATGTGCAATGTCATCCGTCATCACTTTGTTATTTGCCAAAAAACATTTGTTTGTTATCCAACATACTGGAACATGGCTGTCGTCCGCAAAGTTTGCCGACTGTAATAAGGCTATCTTACAACTGCGTTTCATCGTATATTTTAAGGGTTGTGTACACGTTAACAATATTCACAACATATTTATATTTCCCCATGACAACACAGTGAGCTGTAGGTCATATTAAGAGTGGGCTATTACTGTGTTGCCACGAAGAAATAGAAATATATCGTGAAGAATGTTAACGTGTACACAGACCTTTTACCAAGACAACCTAGTGATAGTTTATAGTATGTTAGCCTACCAATCCTGCCAATAAGACTCGTGGATAGTTTCTAGCCTGCCAATATAGCAAGTCAATAATGTCCTGCCTGCCAATAGAATAAGCCAATAGTTTCTAGTCTGCCAATAGGAAAAGTCAATAGTTTCTAGCTAGTCTGCCAATAGGACTAGTCAATAGGTTTTTTTCTCTGCTTATAGGACTAGTCAATAGTTTCTAGCCTGTCAATATGACGCGGTTCTGTTGGCTGGCAAAAAAACTATCAACTAGCTAGTTGCCATGGCAAGCATAGACGACTATCTTGTAGCGTGTGTACGATGGCATTGTCTTCATCTGCTAAGGATTAATACTAAATGCGAAATAAATATTGTCTTTATGATGGAGAAAGAATTAAAAAACCCATCAAGTTCATGAAAGGACTTTCTCTCAATAATTGGAGAGTTCATTTTATGTTTGTTTGTTTTGTTACATTAAAAAAAATAGTTTCACCCATTGATTTGTGTGTTGTCTTTAAGTTCTTTGTCTCTTTGTCAGCGCGATTTTCTTCTTCTTCTCTTTCTTTCTTCTTCTTCTCTCTTCTTATCCCTAACTATTAATTTTATATCTATGTCTTTGCCCTCTGTCTCTGTCGCTCTCTCTCTCTCTCCCCCCTCTCTCTCCCCTCTCTCCCTCTCTCTCTCTCTCTCTCTCTCCTCTCTCTCTCTCCTCTCTCTCTCTCTCTCTCTCTCTCTCTCTCTCTCTCTCTCTCTCTCTCTCTCTCTCTCTCTCTTTCTCTCTATCTGCGTGTGTGTGTGTGTGTGCGCGCGCGCGTGTACGCGCGCGTGTGTGTGTAGGCCGTACGTGTGTACGTGCTCGCGCGCGTGTGTGTGTGTTTGTACGCGCGCTCGCGTGTGTGTGTGTGTGTGTGTGTGTGTGTGTGTGTGCGCGCGCGTGTGTGTGTGTGTGTGTGTGTGTGTGTGTGTGTGTGTGTGTGTGTGTGTGTTACTATGTAATCCATGTTTATGGAGTTACGGTGCACATCATTTGAACATTGTTACCGTCTTGGTTTGTTACACATTAAACTTGATTTAAACCCATTAACATTAGTATTCTGTGTCATTTTGTTGCGTACCCCAGCACATCGTTTCCGACAATGACTTCCAGATAGCAAGGAGACACCGCTGCTATTCGGAAGGGCTGGGCCAGAATTTGTCTAAGGTGGAGATGCTCTTTGCCCAGGGTTCCCTAATGCAAAGGCCAACTAGACTAATGCCTACAGCTGCAGTACTTAGAGCCATTACAAAAAGTTAGCAAAAAGCCATAGGCTGTGTACACACATATAGCGAACACTCCATGCGGAAACCCGTGCGTAATCCATAAATAAGTGAAACAAAGAAGGGAAAAGATTTGCGCACGTGTCCGAATTTTCCCTATATGCGCAAACTTGTGTCCTTCTTTCTTCCACTTATTTAGGGGGTTTCCGTACGGAACTTACGCGTCTAATGTGAACCCGGCCTAAATGTCACAAAGAGTGATTGCTTCGCAGCCTACCGACCTTGCAAAGAATGAAGCCAACTTTCTTTACTTCCCACCACCTGGAAGGTGAAACGGTGGAAAGGTGGGGAGTACTAAGTATGGTAACAGAGGCAGCGAGTGAGTTCACAATGATCCCCACCTGTAGTGTAAGTGAAAGGGTGGGAGTAAAATAACCAAAAAACCCGGCTTCAGTCAGCTGCGGACTGCGAACTCTTTGCATGTTATTCAGGCTTTTTGGTCATAGTCACTCACCAAAAAAATGACTGACCTTTGTACACTGATTTCCCGTTACACTGTGAAAGAAGAAGAAAGAAAGAAAAAAACCCATCATTCTACTGTGCAGCTCTCAAGGGCCCGCCACACTGCATACCATGCAATTCGATAGCGATCCGATTGTGATGACGTCTGTGAGTCACGATTCGCGCGAAGTACTTCCGTCTAAAAACAATTCCACTGGTTTCGTTCACTAGTATACTCATGTAGGCCCCCAACACACGAATTACATAAAATGTCTGATCATTTAAAAACCCCAGAATATTTTATCAGATTCGTGAACGTGGGACTGCAGATAGAGTGAACAAAACAGGGTTTTGCCTTCGCTACGAAACAGTCTTCCAATGGCACGCCACCTGGTGCCAAGGGCTGTGGACCATAGCTCCACCCAAACACCTAACGTGCACCTTTACCTCCACAATCCTAGCCTAGAACCAGGGCGCGTAATCATGAGTGCGCTTTAGACCGTCAACAAGGGTAGTAGCATGTAAATTAGACTAAACTCCCCAAACGATTGGCTGTTTAGTTTAATGTACATACTACTACCCGTGTTGACGGTCTAAGACGCACTCATGAATAATACACGCCCAGTAGAGGTGGGGGGAAAAACCGGTTTTAACCTAAAAACCGGTGCTAAACTTTCGAGGCTCGAAAAACCGGTTCGAGTTGCTGGGAACCGTTTTTGTTTGTGGCACAAGCCACAAACCTATAACTCACTTTGTCGATCTGTCGGTTGGTCTGTCGGTCGGTCTGTCTGTCTGTCGGTCTGTCTGTCTGTCGGTCGGTCCAAAATTGTCGCACATATTGTAAAAGAGAAAACAATACTTGGGCATAAAGTAACATTTCAGTTGTCATATCTACAGTCCTTAGGTATAAAAAGAATTGTATACCGAACAGAGCACATGAATCTTCATTTTAAAGCGTACAAAATAATAAACATACGTAATACAGACACTGCAACTGACACGACGAGTATGCGGTGCTTCTTTCGATGAGCATAAGTAGGATAAATAGCTTTAAATGTTTTCCAAAAGATATAAAAAGTTACGAAATGGTGCAGAGATAACATTCTGGTTTACAGATTAAAGTTATTGAAAAGCCAGGGGAGGCGACTCAGTGTATGTAATGATTGGAGTGGTAAAAATAGACCGCTGCCACAAATGATTGCGAATCCGCGCTTGGTTTTTTTACTGCAAACTGAAAGTAAGTTTTTCTTAGAATAACGCATTCTTTTCGAAGAAAAACACTGATTCTCAGCGCAGATGGTGTGTTTGTAAACCAAGAGTAGCTGTTTCTAGTTTGTGGTGGTGTATGGCTTTGACTTTGACTGAGTGTTCAGTTGAGTGTGTGTGTGTGTGTCATAAGTCATAAGTTTCTTTATTGTGTGTCTGTGCGTGTATGTGTGCGCGTGTGTGCATGTGTGTTAATATTCTGACAAATAAATATGTGTTTGCATAGGTGAAACTAGTGATGCGAGTACTGGGGGGAAAACCGGTTCGGTAAAACTCTAATGCGCATGCGCAAGGGTAGATATTTCATAGGACTACTTATTTCTGATGACACCGAATGACGACATAATTTAATTCAGGCAAACGAAGAAATGTTTGTTCTAGTGTGCCCGAATGAGATCCGGCAGCAGGGCTTAATATTTTGACTGAGGCCGAGATTAACAAAAATATCACGTCTCTG
This sequence comes from Phymorhynchus buccinoides, assembly GCA_017654935.2. NCBI lineage: Eukaryota > Metazoa > Mollusca > Gastropoda > Neogastropoda > Raphitomidae > Phymorhynchus > Phymorhynchus buccinoides. The sequence goes on from JAGGCT020002284.1 coordinate 22,460, forward strand.
ACTGAGGTAAATCATTAAATGAAATCATATAGTAATTTAGCAAGTGTCCGTGTGTGTGTGTGTGTGTGTGTGTGTGTGTGTGTGTGTGTGTGTGTGTCTGAAACATGAAACGGGCCTTATAACTCCGCCGTTTTTCGACCGAATCGCTTCAAATTTGCTGTGAGCCTTAACGGGGCAATGGCAACGGCAACCGAGGTGGCCGTGTCATTTGCACGGTTTTGCAAATGCGCGAAACGCGCATCTGCCGACCTTTCGGCGCCCGTATCTCCGGTATTTCTGGGCCGATTGCCTTCAAATTTGGCAGGAAGATGACCGGGGACGGTGCCTATCGGTGTGCCAAACCGGAAGCGAATCGGTTCAGAACCGTGCGCGCTATACGACTCCGCCGTTTCTTAACCGAATCGCTTCAAATTTGCTCTACTCAGCGTTACCAGTACTTGGCGTTACCGTTACTAGGCGTTACCGTTACTAGGCGTTACTGGTACTCGCGTTGCGCTAGTATCAATAATTACATGAATAATTTTAGAATAAGATAAATAAGAAGGAATCCTAATGTATCAGGAAAATCATAACGAAATGCATAGGCAATGTTTGTAAATCTTCTCAAAATCACATTGGATTCTTTTGATAAACCTATCAAACCAAACTAATAAGCGTTGGCACTACAAAAACAACCTCTTAAAATGGGCAGTACAATTGTTTCTCGATTCATTTTTTTATTTTTATCTTCAATGCTTTTGGGCTTCAAACCCACACCAGCCTTATCAGCCACAATTACGCCCACTGAATCCCCTTCAAATAAACGTTTGGTCATTGTCAATTAAAAATCAACATGCAAAATATCATTAGAGAGTGAGGTATTGAATAATGTGGAAATGTTTAGTGTCACAATGCCCGAATTAGTTAATCATCTCGTTTGTGAATTGACTCCCGGGTTGTTTCACTTTGTACATTTTCCTTTGTCAGCCACACGTGATCTTAACACTCGTAGTAACTTATCTTCCTGTACTTTCCCTTGTCGCTGTGAAATAACGGACCGTGCAAAGAGGACTGGGTTGAGAGCAGACCTGAGTGGTATCACAAACACAACAAGGACGTCATGGAACAGCCCTGAAGCTTGGCTACTGGCACGCACAGCTGCAGCAAAGCCAAGCAAAAGCCAGCATGTGGTGTCCATCATAGCTGCTCTGTAGGTCATGTGAACTGACAAATACACGGATCTTTGTGTAGGGTTGAGTGCAACCCTGTACTTTGGCATACGTTTATGGATGGCTAACTGGCCTGTCACTGTCAACGTAGACACAGCAAAGTTCACACCTGTGATAACATTAAACCACCTGAACTGCTGATGGCACTGGTAGCCATCACACAAAGCCAGACGACACAGACCTGACTGACGGTCGAGTCCCCAGTGTGACAGTCCTGGAAGAAAAGGAGTGAAAGCAAGGGAGAAGCCTGCAGACCACACCATTGCACATGCTGCGTTTATTGAACAGATGGGCAAACGCTGTGATTGGAAGCAACGAAGAATACACATATGATATACAGTGATAAACCACATAATTAGAACAGAGGCTTCAGAAGACAAAAGAAAGAAGAATGCGTTGACTTTGCAAATTAAACTGCTAGTCCAAGCCTGTTCAAACTCAACATAACGACCTTGAAGTAACGCGTTGGCTGTAATCGTAATTATGAGATGATTTCCCATCAGCGTGTGAGCAAAAAGCAAGTTGGCAAACACTGCTTTGAAATAAATGTCAGCACTTTCTTTAACTAATGAAGATATTATAAAGCACATGACATTCCCCACGACTGCTGTAACACCAGAGAGCACGAAGAAAATCCTAAAGAAAATGGTTGGTAATAGTTTTGTGCATGAAGGCAAAATAGTTTGAGGAGCAGAACATGTCATTTCACCTGACTGATTAGGAATTATGTTGTCACAACAAAACCTATAACTTGGTGCAAAAACAGCTTTTAGATGTTTTAAAGATGAATAGCCCTTGAAATGAAAATTGGTAAACATGTTTCCTGTAATGTCTAATTCGTGTAATAGCGGCATGCTTTTAAAGCCAACGTGGCCCACATCTGAAATTGCAGTGTAGGACAAATTTGAATGCCTTGTATAAGGCAAATAGAGAGACAAAAACCTATTAAACGATTCAAGATATGTTTCTGACATGTCTATTTGTTTCATCACATAGTGAACGTGTTTCACTGATTCACTTGTTATTTGAGTCAGGGGATTATTTGCTAATATCAACGTGTCCAAATTTTTGTACCCCACAAATATATGCTTGTCTATCATTTGCAAGTTATTGCTGGATAGATCAATGAACCGCAGATTGAAAAATTGTGTTCCAGAAATATTGTCTAAAGCACAGAGTTGGAGTTTAAGATAAATGAGATAAATGTTTCTGCCAAAATCATGTACTGACATGTTCGAACCTGAGGCGTCCACATATCGTAGCTGAGGAAAATTATATGGATGAAAAGGGCTGACACATTTGAAAGAATGACCTTGACACAGACAACTTTGAG